>BQNB010020386.1:6865-62233 GCA_026074375.1 Tanacetum coccineum | reverse complement strand
ATCTTGTGCTATTGATCTTGAAGTAACACGCCCCGGACCCTTATTCCGCTGCGACCCAATTTGGGGGTGTTACATTAATAACCACAAATTTGATGAAACCAAAATTTATGATCACTAGATAATCCAAAAGTCCACTGAAATCAAATTCGATAAAACTGAATTTGATTTCCAAATTTGTAAATTTTGAGAAAAATTGTTTTTCAACACTTCAAATCACGATAAAACCGTGAAATGAATATATGTTAAGACTTTTGAAAGCTTATTTCCGAGTTTCAATGTAGTAAAACCTTATTTCACAAATTTCAATAGAACCAAAATTGTGAAATCTATAAACTCGATAAAACTGAGTTTGATAGTAAGATCCTAATATACGATTTTTGATAGAACCGAAAGATCGTATATTTCTATTACAAGATATTTCTACTGAAACTATACTATTAACACTACTGAATCTGCTAAAATTACAAGAAAACACTTCCGAGAATGAACAACTACTTTCGAGAACAAGAAAACTACTTCCGAGAACTGCTGAATTTGCAAAACAACACTCGATAACGTCTAATAACTTGAATTTGCTGCCAAAACTAATCTCGAAAGCTTAAAATCTTCAACCGAATTTTTCGAACCTCATATTACACTTCTCGGTCGTGAAAAATTCTCACAAAACGAACACTCTAATTCTCTATTAGCGATTGATACCACTTGATAGGTCACATGAATCTTGAATCAATCATATCGAACATGAATGCATAGAGAGAATAGTAGAGAAGGCCAAATATTTGAAATTCAAATGATATAAAATAGAGGTAAAATGGAAGAGTTTGTTACAAAATGCATCACCCTCTAATGAAGATTAGAAGGGTATTTATAGGTGAGGGAAGGAGGCTTCCCTTTCTTATTTTCCTAACTTGTCACATCTAGTCTCTAGACTTTGGTAATTATGCTATTTCATTCTTTTAGCATAATATACCTTATTACAAACTACATTGACATTATCAAAAGAAACACTAATGACTTAAATAATACAAAATCACATAATCGACACTTTTAATGATCCTAACAGTATATATGTTAGTACTGGTAGTAGAGTTAGTACTATTAGTAGTAAGTTAGTACTGCTAACATATATAGATAGTACTGCTCAAGTGATATACATGAGATATATTAGGAATAGATATGCATGATCACTTTAACGCATTTTGTAAGCCCATTAGGGTTTCCTTGGTGTATAAAAGGAAACCTATGGCACTAGTTAGATATACAAGTTTGACAAACATTAATAGTTAGTATTCTGTAACCTAGCAGATTAATAGTAATCAAAGTTATATTTTATTCATTGTTCTTCTTAGTAGTATAAGTTAGTTTCCGCATAACTTATATTGTTCATAGTCATTGTTTCTCTTGTAGTTAGTTTGGATCTATCCAGATTGGCTACCACCCTTAACAGGCTAGAAAGATCTATTCAGACTGGGATCAACAGTTGCTAAGTGGTAAATGAGTTATATAAGTCAATGTGGCAAAATAGGAAAAAAGGGACTAGAAGGATCAATGTTGCCAAAAAGGCAAAGTTGTACCTAATTTATGCTAGATTATTCCATAGTTACCTGGAAAAAGAAATTATGGTGGTGTTTTGTGTGTGACGACATAAAAAAAGAAGAGGGAAGAAGAAGACTAACTTTGATGATCAAATGATGAAGGATTATGAGTGTTTTGCAAGCCAACAATCCTATCTAAGGTTCCCATGAAGTAAGTAACCTTCTAATTGGATTAATAGTGAATTAAGGGTTAGGGTTCAATTAATCAAATTAGGGGTTTTGGGTAATTAATATTATAAAGCAGTAATTAAGATGTTTATGAATAAGAGTTATGGTTAATTGAAGATTAAGTGTATAAAATTAGGTTTTACATCATATGATCAAGATATGATCATATGATGTTAAAGGATGGATATTAGATAAGTTATGGGTTGTATAAACCCATATTATAATATCTCTTTAATGTATTTTTATATGTGTAATTATAGATTATGAAGGCTAGCATTGGATGATGATGGTGATGATGTTATTGGCAAACTTAGCTTAGATTCAAGGTAAGTAAACTGGTTATAATATGAAATTATCATATATGTAATATAAATAAGAATGCGTTTAAGGTGTATGATACTTTTGGCTTAAGTAGTGAGATTAAGATAAGGTGTAAAGTTGTTTTGGATTGCCTAACAAAAGAAGAGGTTAGTCAAGTTATGGACTAGTTAAGGTATGTAAGATTAGGTAAGTTATTGTGGAATGCTAATTGGATTAAGTTATAACAACCCAAAATTTTCATCAATGTAATATCCATCTATTATATATAAACCACTTTTTACGGGGAAATTTTTTCTTCATAATGCAACATAACTTGCATTACTATTCTCTTATCATGCAACGTAACTTGCATCACCATTATCTCAATATGCAATGTAACTTGCATTTCTAAAGTAAACGTGCTCACGCAACAACCTATGCAATCTCTATCAATATTTATGTCAAGCAAACATCATAACATGTCAAGTCAACAATCTATTATCTATTTTATCATATACGTTATCTATTTAATGTAGTTTTCACGACGATAATATCAAATGAACATAAACCGTTAACGTTTATGCCTAAACCCTAATTTCATGCAAAGTATACAATCAATATGAATGTACAAGCAATCAAAGCAAGTGTACAAGTAATCTAAGCATCAAATTCAAATATGAATTCCCTCCAAAATAAGGTACAAGTCCCTTAATGCATAATGTACAAGTCATTAAAGCATGACATTCAAAATACCAGTTTTAACTCCGTTTTTCTAAGAAATTTCATACAAACTCTTAAGTACAAAGTACAAGCTATCAATGCACAACATTTAAACTTTATTTCCCTCCTTTCTAATCTAATGTACACGAATTAAAAGTAAGAAACCTTAATTCGAACCATAAACCAACCCGCGACCTATTTTTAACTATTTTGACCTATTTAAATCCCAACCATGCATCCACACACCTCCATGACTAAGCTACTTCATCTATAAGCTGCTTACAAGCACCTCTCCTCATTACTTGCTCACCAAGTTGGCCACATCGCCTCCCTTGTGGCTCCTTTCTAGCCGCAGACACAAACACCACCCCAAGACCTCCCACCTTGCAATCCTAGCATTATAGCTCTTAATACTCACCTTCCTAGCTCCCATGAATCAGCTAATGTAGCTATGACACCAAGCAAGTCCCTAATCTTAGGCACCAAGTTCCATTCGACTATAAAAGGGGACGCACACCCCTCATTTCAATTCACACCTTTCAAATCTCATTTCTCTCTATTAATGGAGTCCCAAGTCTGGTCAAGGAAGTCCCAAGAGCAGAAGAGAAGCCACGAAATCAAGGTGAATGAAGTCTTGAAACCCCGAAGGTCAAATCCTAGGCGTACGAGTGCTAAGAACCATTTTCGACCCATTTTCAAAGCCATAAGCTCAAATCCAGGTTCTACAAGCTTGTTTTTTGTTTTACATCTTTAATTAGTGTCTTATGATCATGTTTACACCTTTGTTAAAAGCCTTGAGGCTCACATCCACTCGTTCTTAATTTCTAAAACCAAACGTGCCCTAAAAACCCTAAAAATGCATTTTCTTTTAATCCATAAGCTAAACCTATAAGCTATTGTTATAAGCTATTCTAATAAGCTTATCTAACATTTCTATAATCATTTATTAAGTTTTAAAAAAATTTGAGCTTAAAACCTAGATGTTTTCATTTTAAAACCCTAAAACGACCCGTTTTGATTTCTAGCTTAACGAATCGTTATTCTAAACTTTTGTTACGTTAAAACATTTTATTTTAGCTTATTCTAATAAGCTATAACCTGCAAATTACTTTTGGAATCTTAAAATAAGCTTGAATGTAATTTTGGACTAGTTTTGTAAATATTTTCATGCAAAGGGGTATATATTGTAACTTTTTGAAATTATTAACTACAAGGGATAAAATTGACATTTTATTAAAGTTTTAACTTCAAGGGTATGTTTTGCCAAGTTCTAAAGTCAAGGGATTATTTAATATATACTTTATATATTAAAAAGGACTAGTTTTGTAAATGTTTATGAATCAAGGGTATATATTGCCTATTTGGTATTCTTGAAAATATAAATTAATATACTTTTATATAAATTATAAAAATATAGATAAACATTATCAAACTCGATTTTATTAAAACCCGAAACAATTATCGTTATTAATTATCGATCAACGCATTTTAAATTAAATACGTTATATATTAAACGTAATTTATCATCAACTAGCTTTTGAAGAAACATTAAAATCTTATCGTATCACGTTACTAGGGAATTTCATGTGAGGGGTTCCATTAATGTATTCGTCTTGACGAGTTTGCTGGGTTTACGATTTAAAGTGCTCTGACTCCTCAAACGATACCGCATGGCCTCTGGATTATGATAGCCCGAACAGTGAAACACTAAATCCATAAATTAATAAATCAAATATGATAAAACATCATGAAGATTTGATAATCACACAAAGACTTGACATATTATCCCAGGTTGCGTGTTGAAGCCGTTTTACTTTCAAACTCTATAATTTGCCATCAATCAGATTTCCCTGTACTATTCTGATAAGGTGAGTTCATAGCCTCGCATTTAACTCTTTTAAATATTTCATAAACCCGCGAGGGGGATACATGCTTAAATGTTTTTAATATACACAAGTACTTAAAACCGATATTGTGAGTTCATAGCCTTACTTTTAAATTTCTTGAATGTTTTCATAAACCCGTGAGGGGGATACATGCTATAAACTATGAATACAAGTGTTTTCTAAATGTATGCTATCATAATATATTATTGCTTGTGATCTAAGTCCCTTTATGCCAAAAGACCCTACTATCATGGACCATTAATCACTTGCGAGTAAACGCTAATATGGTAGATAGGCCTATTGGGATTAACGAATCACGTTTATGTTAGCCGGATAGGTAACCAAACGCATTATATTTGAATCTCATAGGTATATGGCAATTACCTACACCGGGGGCCATTATCTTTATATATATCATTATTGATATATACACTAGTCAGTTTGAGTGCCATGAGCTTAGACGCAATAATACACTATTAATACTGTTTTCCATAATAATTGTATATGTTGCAATTATTACACTTATAGGTGTATAACAACGTAACCCACTGTTATGATAACTTGTATTCAAACTGTTTTCCATAATAATTGAACTTATTGCAATTATTACACTTAAGGGTATATAACAACGTAACCCACTATTGAACTTGTACTCAACTATTATAACTGAAAACCTATGAATATCACTCAACCATTGTGTTGATCTTTTTAGCATGTTTATCTCAGGTAATTAAGCATCACATGGCACGGAGTGGCACGGACTTAAAGATGGCTAAATTGTTATCATTCAAACTTTATATTTCTAGATTTTGGGACCTGTCTCCATTTGTAAAACTCTCATTTATTGAATGATAACTAAATTTTCCAAAACGTCTCTTTACGAGTCATTTTCTATGATTATGTCTGTTGATCCATGAAGTAATACCCAGATTAGCTTCCGCTGCTATATGTCAAAAATAGGGGTGTTACAGATTGGTATCAGCGCCATGGTTATAGAGAACAAGGTTAAAACCTTAACTATAACTACTTTTCTTCTTCTAGCCAAGAAAGTCCTCTGTGCCACTGCATTTCCCGAATAATATGTAAAGATACATAACTACTATACTATTATATAAATAACTTATGTTATTTACACTAGGTTATGTCTCCATCCAACCACCCTATTATCGTCCCATCTGATTCCGATATTAAGGATGTTTTTTCCTCTACAAATGTTTCAGACTATTTCCCAGCTACACCAGGAAACACTTCTCCTGACTCTTCAAATGATTTAACTAAGTATCTTTTGGCCACACTAGTCTTCTCACCTTTACATGATGATCCGTATATGGAAATTGATTCGTCAATAATATATATATAATATATAGGCAAACAATCAACCAATTGCCTTTGACCAAGGATTGGTTAAGAATTCACAAAATAAAATATATATGTGTCCGGAAGTTTGATTTCCCGGGTCGTTAAGTCCCAACGAGGCGTGAATGGAAAGTCGAATGACGATTTGACAGTGGATGCTTGAATAGAAAAAGGATTTGGATTATGATTTTAAATTCCTAAAACTACGGGAAATGCAAATTAGGCAAGGGAAACCCTAAAAATTATAACAAGAAAGAGATTTAAACCTAAAAACAATAACGGAACCCTAAAAACGCGAGCTAAAAACCTAAATTCTCAAATTTTACTCCTAAAATTCACTTTTAATGGATCCTAAGTGACTAAAAACGAAGTTTAAAAAAAACTAGATTGAAAACGGAGTTGATTAAGACTAAAAACGAGTCAAGACAAGATCGGGATCGAATCCCGTTCTTTAAAAATGAACTTTTGAAAAAAAATGGCCCTACGAAATTTATATTTTTATGATTATTTTTCTATTTATTATGATTTATTTACTATTTTAATCTAATTAAATTATAAAAAATATTAAACTTTCTTGTAAAAATCTGAAAAATTCAGGGAAAATACATTATACTATAAAGATTCTATGAAAAATATAAAACTAGAAAAACAGCTTATTAATAAGCTGTTATTAAGCAAAACTAGTCTGAAAGCATAGAAATGAAAATAAGGTTAAGTATATAATTAGGAAGAAGTTGACAAGTGAAAGTCCCAAGGGCAGTTGGTGTTTGTGTGTGGGTTAAGGGCTTTGGAAAGGGGGGAGGTCACGGGTTCAATCCCTGGCCTCTCCCTTTTTGGGAAACATTTTTTTTTCAATTTTCTTTTTACAAACTTTAAGAACACTTATAAATAAGCATTTTTAAAACTGGAACTTTTTGATGAGACTCAATGAATAAGCTGGGAAAGCCCAATAAAAACAGACAGAATGCTTATTAAATACAAGGCATAAAAGGGCTTTTCTTTTTGGCTTTTTAATGGAAAATAAGCACAGGAAAATGAAAAATAAGCAAACCAAGATAAGCTATGGGGCCTAGTTAGCAAGTCTACCCTAAATTAAGTATAAAGAAATAAGCAAATAAGCGGGGAAATTAAGCAACAAGTGGGCAGACTTAGCTATACTAAGGACACTATAAACAACTGATGGGCCACTTTAAGGGAAAAGTTAAGCAATGAAATTCCTAAATAAGCAAAGTCAGAAGGTTCTCTAATCCTAATACTCTAGCTAACTCAAAATAAGCAAATAGTAACAAGCAAAATAAGCCAGAAAACTCAAGCTAAGCTATAAGCAGCCTAGAGGCAAAACAGTCAACGTGGGTCTTCTATGCTTAAAAATAAGCACAAAAAGAGAGGACTTAAGGCCTAAGGCTTATAGGGCTTATAGTTGGGCTTATTTGCTTCCTAGATAAGCTAATAGATAACCTATTCTAACTTAAGAAACCAAAGAAAAAGGAGCTGAGAAAATGGGTTTAGCACCAGGGGACTTTTTTAACAAAGAAAAAGTGGCTTAAAAGCCAGCTTAATAATAAGCTGGCAAATAAGCTCAAATAGATAAGCCAAGCTAAAACAGATTTAGGGTGGCTCAAGGAGAGCTTATATGCAAAAAAAAAATTACAAGCTAATAAAGGCTTTTACCATCTGATAAATAGAAGTAAAAATGGCAGATTTTTGCACTTGAAAATACTTGACATAGTTTGACAGATTTGAGTCAAACCTAAGCTAACAGAAGGGAACTTTTACCACTTGGTTTTGACACTCAAAATACAAAAAAAAACAATGCTTTAAAATTGGTTTTAACAGCTTAATCAATAGGCTCATAAAACTATTTTTATACAAACAGTTTTCAAGTACTAGCTAGAAAAAACTCAAAACTAGTTTTAAGACCCTAACTCTATTAAAAACAGGTAAAAATAACTTGAAAGCAGATTGCCAAAGATGGCCAAGTGACCCAATGCAATTTCAAAGTTGATTTGACCCATTTTCAGCCTTACCCCAAACACCCCTTTAACTCTGATTTTGAAATTTTAAACTACAACATATTAAGATAAGCAAAGATATGCTACAACAGATTAAGGACTAAATATATTAAGCATAATTAAGCAAATACTAAGGGAAATAAGCACTTATTGCTAAGTTTAATCTAATATGCTAAAATGACTAAAAATGGCAGTTTTGATTTAGACTTACCTTAAGCTATATCTAAGTTATAAAAATAAATGCATTGAGCTAACTCTAGGCTAGATAAGCACAAAGAAACTTAGAATAAGCAGAAATAAGCATCTGATAAGCAAAATAGCTGAAAACTTAGTAAAAGAGCATACCCTTTGTTCTTGGCTGAAACTGAGTGAATAAGAGCTCAAAAGAGCTTCTTTTGTTGCCAATTACAACCAAGCCTTTCCAAGATTGGCTTAAACCCCAATGAGCTTATTACAATACGTTTTTAAGCAATAGCACAGTAGCACTTTTAACAAGAATTTCTTAAAAACTTTCAAACTTTTATTAAACTTGATAAACGACTTACAACTGAATATGTGATACAAACGTTTGAAAAGTAACTTGAAATTGAAAATTTGCATAAAAACTTCAAATGTAAAAACAGGATATTTAAACTAATTTGAACTAAATTCAACTTCAAAACACAACTTTTATTAGAATTGAGTCTTGTACAAAGCTTTTTGTATAAGCTGAAACTGGATGAGCTTAAAAACAGGACATAGAATTTGAAATGTAAATTACATGATAATTAAAAGCTAAAAAAATTACACTTAAACAAAAACTAACTACTCCTTCTTTTTCTCTGTCTTCTTTTTTATAAAGGCAGTGAGTCCTCTCTTTCTTGTGTTTCTTGTGCTTTCATGGTGAGAGGAAACCTTCAAAACCCATCTGTGCTTGTTTGATTTAATCACAACCCTTGGTTTGTCCTAGGATACCCCTCTCCATAATCTTGGCCATTCACTTAGTTTGGCGCCCAAACCTTTTCACAAGGATTGCCAGCGTGGATTGTGAGCCCATGTGAGGGTGAGGGTGATGGATTATCCATGGTGTTAATGGTGTTTCAGGGTAAAAAGTGGGAAGAAGGCCCGTGACTAAAAAGAGCGGGAAAGGGGGTTAATTAGGGTTCATGGGTTTTTTTAATATTGGGGGTGCAGGGTGATGTTTTGGGAATTGGCACTTTGAGCCCCCCAACTTGTATGTTGGTGTTGCAAATTACGTCCTTGTTGGTGTAATAAGATATGAGGAATGGCAAAACAAGTCCCTGAGGGTTATGTATGCAATTGCACAGTTGGTCCTTGGTCACAAACAGACTTAGGAGTTAAAGGACTAACTCAGTTAAGTCTTTTGGGCCTTGGTTAACATTTGGGCCGGTTTGGTTTATTAAAAAGGAAATGGGCTAGTAATAGTATTTGGGCTCATGGGTTATTTAAAATAAAGTGGGCTGACCTGGGCCCACTAGGTGGGTGCGGGTGGGCCCACTTTTAACATTTTGGTTTTTCGGGTTCGGTTTTCGATGCTCTTTTCAACGCCGTATCCCGGGGTTGACTTTGACTTCGTCTTGACTTTATCAAATGCACAAACGTTGTCGAGTTGATCCGGAAATTTCTGTTTGAGCTCTGTTTTCAATCCTTTTGTACCCTTGGCCTCAGTTTTTCATGCTCTTTCCAAATCCATGCTCAGTTTTGTCCGGTTTGGCATTGATTTTTGTCTTTTAGTGAATATCCGGTACCTGCACAGTACAAACACAAAAACAAGCATATTTATGGCAATTTATGTGCGTTTTTGGTCGTTTAGGGTCGATTTTAAAGGTAAAAGGTATGTGTAATTACACACATACCAGAAATCATGCAAGCATATGATTCTACTGATAATGAATTACCTATTCCTCCACTTCAAGCTCCTATTGCTCCACCAACTGTTGTGTCTCCATCTCTAGTGTTATCACTATCACCAATGTTTGATTCTTGAGATTTATTTCCTCCCGAGGAGATTTCACCACCTAAAGACATTGAGACTCCTGTTGAATCACCCATTCTAATATCTCCATCTTCATCAGTAGGATCTTCATCACCAGTTAGGTCAACTACAACACCATCAGACTATCCCTTTGATAAATCTATCTTCGCAGAGTTAGATAACTCATTATGGATCATACCGCGACCACTAGGAAGTAAACCAGTCCCCGAGGAACCTAATGAGTCAGATGCTTGTGAAAGTATTCATCTCTGGAAATGATCATTGAGAATATCCAAGTTTGTCATCAAGGGTCTTCTGAACAGGATTTAAGAACTCAAAAACAACAAGGGAGAACCACCAGATTAGATATGTGTCATTTATAACTTTCTAGAATCCAACCACTAGATGTATGGTATAAATAATGACACTAGTCAAATTTTGTTATGTAAATTATATAGACAAGTTATTTATACAAATGATGATTCTGTTATACCTCGTTGTTTCATAATACCAATTTTGTATGTCGATATTGTCTATCCTATATCCTGTAGTATGATGACTCATATCTTTATCCAAGATTACTATGATTCTTTTACCATCCAATTTTCTCAAACCTTTAAACACTAAGCCTCCTATTGGATCACTCACTTCATTATCTCCGTATCTATCTCTGGAAGTCTTAAATTCTAAAATTTTCGTTGTATCCTGCAATGTATTACCAAAGAATGATCACAAGTCTTTACATTATACCTTAACTTGTGATATGACTATATCATTTTATGGATTCTTATCATGTGTTGTCTCGATAGATGCCTCCCAAGAGAACATCAACATCTGCAGCACTAGCTATGACTCACGCTGCCATCCGGCAACTAGTTGTTGATAGTGTTGCTGCTACTCTGGAAGCACAAGCTGCTACCATGGCAAATACTAACAATCCCAATAGGAACACCTGACCAAGAGAAACTCCTGTAGCAAAAAGGGGAAACTATAAAGAGTTCATAAGCTGTCAACCTTTCTACTTCAATGGTACAGAAGGAGCTGTCGGACTCATTCGTTGGTTTGAATGGACTGAATCAGTGTTTTCTCATAGCAACTGTGCCGAGGAAAACAAAGTAACATTTGCTACTGGTACTTTAACCGATGATGCCTTGTCTTGGTGGAATGCATATGCCCAACCTATTGGGATAGAACAAGCCAACAGGATCACCTGGACCGAATTGAAAAGGCTCTTAACCAATAAATATTGCCCTCGAACTTCTTATTTTACCCGCAGGAAAGTCAAAACTTGTGACAAATAACATTCTTTTTATTTTTGAAAATTTTTAAATTTTTTCATTTTTTTGGTATTTTTTCAAAAAAAAATTTGGTGGTAAAAACAGTGATTAGTGAAAACAACAGATGCAGGCATAATCAAATCGAAAGAGATCCCCCCATACTAAGATCTAAACATTGTCCTTAATGTTTTTACGAGGGTCTCTATGTAAATTCCTAAGACGTTTATGAAGTATGCTTAATGATAAAACGTTTGTTCGATAAGATTGGATATCGGGATTCCCAAATGGAAGCTGAGGATTTGAAGCTCTTGTGATCGATAGGACAAAATCGCGAGACGAGAGGCTACAAAATATTCGGGGGGGAATCCTAGACAATAAACACAAAAACACGAAAAAAAAAGAAACAGAGGCAGGCTCTCAACACACAACATAAAAATTATTCATTCTAAAATACTACTTACTACTACTACGATGCTAATATAGGGTAAAGCATGGGGTGCCTCCCATGAAGCGCTTGTTTTAGGTCACTTAGCTTGACCTAATCCCCCTCTACTTGAGCTTGTCAAGGGGGATAGAGTGGAAAACACGGAACATCCAAGACTCGGATGTCCTTGGTGAGAGCAAGGAAAAAATCTCCATCGGGTATTAAGAATTTTGGTTGATTGAAAGCTTTGTCCCCGATTGAGATATTCTGGGAGAAGAGAGGTATGAAACTCTTTTAGATGTAAGAATCCCAGGGTTGTAAACCTTTTTCCTTTTTTTCGGATGAAACGAGAGTACAAGCTCCTAGCCGGGGAACTTCTTTGTGATAGGGAAGTTCATAAAAGAGGAGGTTTAAAATTCTCAAGGAATTAAAGAGCATTAGTGGCCTTCTTACATTTAATTATCTGGTGTTGCAAAAGTTGGTGACCTTCAAGAGGTTCTCATGAATGGAGTATGCCCGGATTAAATACCTTGTCCTCGTTGTTGGTTGAAGACAAAGCATCAACCTGAAAAATCCTCATAGAAAACTGAGTCACACTCGAGAAAAGGAAGGACATTATTTGATTCAGGAAGATCAAGTTCATCAATCAAGATTTTAGAATCTTTGATTTTCTCTTCCTTAAAGTCAAATGGATCATCATAAGTATCATCATTAACGGTCTCATGATCAAAAAGATTATCATCATAATCATCATAATGGTGGGGAAAGAGAAATCAAGATCATGGTTCATCGATGAACTCTAGAGAATGGTTATTAATAAGATTCGTATTCGAGAGAATAGTTTGCTAATGGAGATTGAGTAAGCAAACATTTCACTTCTTTAATAATGTCTTTCAGAGTCATATCATCATCTCCCGGTGGAAATGATTCATTAGGAGCGAGTTCATCGTTGAACTCCTCGGAGTGGTATATCAACGGTTGTCATAAGAGGAATTTTCATCAAACGAATCTTCGTGAATAGGAATCCTTATTCCTGATAGGATATGGTTAAGCAAATACTTAATTCTAGAAGGATCGAGTTAGGCCATCAAAGGGAAGATCATCATTTCCTGGTGGAAATGTGATATGAGCGAGTTCATCGGCGCGAACTCCTCAAGAAAATAGTCGCTAGTCTCAGAAAGGTAGAGACTAGGTGAAGAAGAAGTGGTACTGCCACTTAAAGAATTATGAAAGGCGGGAGGAAGATTAGGAGAAAGTTATGAGGATTGCTATTCCTGTGGAAATGAATCACTTGCGAGATAAGCTTCGAATTCTTCCCAAATTAACTCACTTTCTTCGAGGGAAATAAGTGTGGGGGAAGAAGAAGAAGACTTGGTCTCGGGTTCCAAAATCGGAGTGGGATTGCCACTCGATTGATTATCATGATACGGAGGGAGATCTTTGGTTTTATCAAGATTTAGCAAAATTCTCCAATATGACTTCCTTGGATAGAAGATTCATCATTAACTTCCGGTTGTGAAGTTAGTTGGTAGAAAGTGAGAGAAGAAGTGGGATTGCCACTTGGATGATTTGCTGCAAACAAATCTTCACGAATTTCCTCATGTGAAACATTGTAGACATCAATCATGTTGATTGATTCTTGATGAGGTTCGTTTGAAATAGTCAAAAGTGTCATTTTCATGTTCAGTTTAGCCTTTCATTACCGTCACGGAGAATTCCCATTTTCGTCTCATAAAAAGTCAATCAAAGCTAGATGCGGGTCCATAAGAAAGGTCTTCCCAAATCTGAGGGGGGGACACGTGGATCGCTTTCATAATCAACAATGACAAAAAAGCGGGGAATGTGAACTTCAACGGAACAAAGAATCTCTTGCACTTCTTGGAGGGGCAAATATCACGGTTAGGCAAGTTCAAGAGTCATTTGCGGTGGAAATAAGTCTTGGGTTAATCTAACTCTTTTCCACACGTGAGGTAGGCAATCAAGTTGAGGCTAGCACCTAGATCGGGTCGGGCTTTGCATTGAGCTCATTTAAAACCAACGGAAGAGAAATTTCCTAGGGTCACCTTAGCTTTTCGGACGCTTCTGTGGATAAACCGCTGAGCAATTTTCACTAACAGGTGTGTTTGCCAATTCAATAAGCTTTTCCTTGTTGGAAAGGAGACTCTTAAGCATCTTTTGATATTTCAGGATAAGAATTAATGCATCGGCAAGAGTGATATTGATATGAAGCTGTTTAAACATTTGCCAAAACCTGTATATTTAGACTTCATCTTTTTCTCTTTGTTTCTCTTGATTCATTCTTGACGGGTAAGGGATATTCGGGTAACGAGGATCCCTTCGATGAATCACAAAATCTCTTTGTTTCGGAGGTTTAGCTTGTTGGACGGGAGGAGGTAGGACCTTGATGGTAAACTCGGAGTTATCCTGGTCCGTTAAAATCTCCTCTTCACATTCATCCTCCTCCGGATTTATGAATGGAGGAGGGATATGAACGGAAGGTTCATTAAGAACAAGACCACTTTGAGTGGTAATGGCTTTTAATTCACCTTTTGGGTTAGCAACGGTGTTGCTAGGGAGAGATCCCGCACACAGAACGTAGAAGCGAGTATTCATTTTGATTAAAAGTTACTAGACTACTTTTCAAGCCTTTGATTCAAGTAGCCAAGTTTGTTCATTTGGTTTGATCGGAATTGATCTTGTGTCATTAAACCCTGATGTAGTTTGTTAATTTCTAAGTGTTTAAAGCAACGGAGGTTGGGTATTTAGGGGGCTTGTAATTTTGACCTGATTCAGATTATGATTACGCACCCTGGAAAAACTGATTCTACCCTGATTGTTATTTTGGTTGTTTCCCTGATTCTGGTATTGATATAAGGCTGAACTGGTTGTTTGATTTTACATTGCTTCGGTTTTGATTTTAATTCCAATAAAACAGGTGGTCGAGATAATTGTCCCGAACGATTGCTAAGCTGGATTGCGGTTACTTGCGGTTGGTAGGAATTACCACCTTCTAGATGTGTAGGCTCCACAGATATCGTTCTGATTTTGGCCAACGGTGGCTGGACAATCATTATAAGAATGAGGACCACCACAAGTCTCGCAACTCGGTGTTACGGTATTAACTTGTTGGTTTGTTTGAAGCATTCTTGTGATGTTTCTATATTTTCTTCATTTGATGCTTAAGGGATGCTAGTTATGGAGTAGAAGAAGTGTTAGATCCGAGACTTATTCCGTTGAGTCGGAAGCTATCCCAATCATTGTGATGGGCGGTCATATATTCGATGAGATTAGCACTCTTCGGGCTCTTTTATAAAGGTCGTCAGCAGCAGCATTGATGGTATCACGATGCCTTAATGTTAACCCGTTATAGAAGGTATCTATTTGAGTCACGGGTAACATGTTGTGGTTAGGACATCGATCAATTGAAAGCTTATAACGTTCAAGCTCTCGAAAAGACTCACGGGTCTTTGACGGAAAATTTGTAATAACATTTCTCAACTTAGTCACTGGACGGGTGGGAAAGTATTTTCCGAGAAAGATTTTTGCCATTTGTCAAGAGTTGATAGAATTCCTTGGCAAAATGATCAAAACATTCGGCTTGGCACGATCTTGACACGAATAAGGAAGAGATGTGACGAAGGGCGTCATCGGAGGAGAACCCCACTTCACTTTCATGTTTGTGGAGACATGCAAAAAAATTTGTCGAGATGCTTGTATTTGGCTTCATCACCCGGTCCACGACATGGGACAACGAATTTTGAACTTGTTGAATCATGTCATTCTTAAGTCCAAAAGTCGTTGCTTGAATTGCAATCGGAGCAATGGTCTCACTCGGACCATTAAAGACAGTTGGCACAACTCCGCCATAGTTCGGGAGGTCGGGAATGGTAAAACCACCCTCCTCCGGCGGGTTGAGGTTTGGTCCGGCACCACGGGCCTCCATTAGGGCGATGTCAAAACGGTTTTCTTCAAATTAAACAGGTTCAACAACTACCGGTGGGGCTTGTTGTTGAGGACGGTTTTGATTTCGAGATTGAGAACGAATGCGCATGCACTCAAAAAAAATTACACTATTTTTTTTTGGTTTTTTCAACAATTTTTCACAATCTATTTTAATAACGGACAAGACACTTAAACCTAATAATCAACAAGCTTCACGGTAGCTCTTTAAAAGAATTAACTTTTAAAGGTGAGCCGTACGTCGTGCGGTGGGGACACAAAAAAGGTAAGGTTTAAATTTTTGTTTGGGAACTTATTATGGATAATACTAGTTGAAATTATTTATATTTGGTGTTCTTTTACCAACTTGATAATTTTTATTGATAATTAAGGACAATTTTTTTTATATTTTTGATTTTTCTTGATTTTTTTTTTTGGTTTTTATATAAATATACTAATAAAAGAAAAGGAAAAACATTTTTGTATTTTTGTTTTTTTTATAAAGAAAATAACTCCACAATGAAGGATCTTCAAAGCACTAATTGTCAAACTTTGAAACGACAAACGCTTTCACTCCTCCCCGGCAGCGGCGCCAAAAATTGACAAGATTATCTTAAACCTTTATATATATATATAATTAATATAATAAAATATATATATAAGAAGGATAATCTAAAAAAATCAATGAAACCGAGAGTAGTATAGGATATGATATTTCCGGGTCGTAGTCCCAACGAGGAGCGAATTGGAAAGTCGAGAGTCGGTTTGATATTTGATGTTTGAATGAAAAAGGTATAGGTTTGGTTTTCTAAAGCTACGAGAAAATTAAGGCAAACTACACTAAAAACGAGAAAATCACACAAATTATACTAAAAACGGAAACGGGAAGCTAAAATGACACACCAAAAACCAAAAACCTAACAACAAATAAGCACAACAGATAAGCAGAAAGGCTTATAAGCTAAGGGGCACAAAACAACATATAAAACAGGCCTTGGGGGTCACTTTGAGGCTTAATTTTAAGTTGTTATAGGGTTCTTTTGGGGCTTTATGGCTTCATGGGGGATTAATCAATGCTTAAGGTGTATCTAGAAATGCAAAAAATTAGAATATTAAAAGCAAAAATAGATGTTAAAAAGGTGTGAGAATTGGGCTGTTTGCATAGGGGATTTCTTTTTTTTTTGGTTTATCGATAATAAAGCAAGTTCAAGGATAAGCAAGGCCTTTGAAATAAGCTATAAAATAAGCTCAAAATTAAAAATAAAGCTAAACAGATTGAGTATGGACTCAAGTGAAGCTATGTTTTTTGTGCTCTAATCACAAGCTAAACAACATTTTTACTATCTGATAAATTGAAATGAAAAATGGCTATTTTAACTTGAAAACACTAGGCTATATTAAGACAGAATTTTGAAAAACACAAAGGAAGCCAAAGGGTCTTTTTACCACTGCATTTTAATATGATAAGGAACATCAAAAATGGACCCCTAAAATTGGTTTTTAAACGCTTTGAATGAAATATAAGACTTATGAAACTTTTTAAACACAGATTTAAAGACCACATAATCAAAAAACTTAAAATACTAATTTTAGACTTAAAGAACATTTTAGGTAACAGCTTAAGGGTCATTAATAGAGCTTGTTGGCAAAATCACCCAAGTGACCCACAGTGCGTTTTTAACCCAATATAACCCGTTTGACCACTATCCCAAACACCCTTTTAGAAAATGAGAAAGCAAATTTAAAGGTAGAACAGGACTTTTCTAAGCATCAAACTTTCAAAACAGATTAAACACATCTATACTACAGTAATTTTAAGCAATGACTTTAGTGAGATAAGCAAAAGCCAATAAGCTAAGCTTATTGACAGTTTTGACTAGTCTAAAAGCTAAAATGATCAAACAACTATAAAATTTGAATGGAACTTATGGGATACTAAAATCTAAACATAATAAGCAGGATAAGTACAATGAAGACAACAATAAGCAAAAATAAATAGATAAGCAATAGGCAATTTCAAAATCTTAGATGATAGAATTTTTGGCTAAATATAAATTCCATTAAAAAGAAAATCGTACAAAATTAAAATGGCAGAATTAAAATAAAACAATAAGCTTAAAAACATTAAAGCTAATCTATATTTCTCGTAGTTCCTACATACTACTCTTGACTCTGTCTTCTCTTTATATATAGGAAGCTCAAGTCTTGTTAGCTGTGCTTCTTGTGTTTCTTTTGTAAGAAGAACCAAGAATGCATCTTGGCCCTTGGATTTGAGTACAGCCCAAGCCTGTGATTTTAGCCATTGATCCCTTGTCGTTTGTTGATGTCCAATGAAGTATTTGAGGATTGCCAAGCTATTAACAGCCCATGTGGTGGGTTGGGGTAGTGATGGTGGGTTTGGAGTGAGGGCGGGGCTAGGGACTCTTGTTGCTGAGGTGCGACACATGAATTGTCGTGTAATTTTCAATAAAGCAAGTTCCAAGAAGCAAAAACAAAAAAGCGGATGCACTAAGCAAAATAGCATCTACCAGCTTCGCACATCTCAGCAAACAGGTGTTAGTAGAAGAATTGAAAGAAAAATCAGTGAATGAGATCGAAGTGCTCGCCGTGGTGGAGGAAGAAGGGGATTCCTGGATGACCCCGATTCATGAATACCTCACGAATGAAACTTTACCAGCGGAAAGAAAGAAGGCAAGAGCGATAAAACGAAAGTCACAACGTTTCGCCATCATCAACGGAATGCTGTACAAAAAATCCTTTCTAGGCCCATGGCTTCGATGTGTAGGACCTTCACAAGCAAACTACGTCTTGCGAGAAATACATGAGGGCTCATGTAGCATGCATGCGGGCACACGATCCGTCATTGCCAAAGCTCTAAGGATTGGATATTACTGGCCGACAATGCATAAGGACGCGAGGGCACTTATAAAAGCATGCCAGGAGTGCCAAGTGCACAAACCTGTCCCAAGAAATCCGCAGGAAAAATTGAATCCGATCACATCTCCATGGCCATTTTACAAATGGGGTATCGACATAGCTGGACCTTTCCCGGAAGGACCTGGAAAAGTCAAATTTCTAATAGTGGCCATGGACTACTTTACTAAATGGATAGAAGCAAAACCAGTGGCAACTATCACAGGAAACCAAGTAAAAAAGTTTGTATGGGAAAACATCGTATGCAGATTTGGTCTTCCGGGAGAAATCATATCCGACAATGGGAAGCAATTCCGAGACAACCCATTCAAAGACTGGTGTGAAAAATTGTGTATTCAACAGCATTTTGCCTCCGTAAAACATCCCCAGACAAACGGACTGGTAGAAAGAGCAAACCGGAGTTTGGGGGAGGGAATAAAAGCAAGGCTGGGCAAAGACAACAAGAACTGGATGGAAGAAATCTCTCATGTCCTCTGGGCACACCGAACCATGGTCAAATCTAGTAACGGAGACACTCCGTTCTCACTGACTTACGGAACGGAGGCTGTCATCCCAGCGGAGATCGGAATGCCCACATTCAGGACAGCAGAAGTAGACGTGGCCAAAAACGATGAAGCATTGAAAATCAACTTAGAGCTACTAGAAGAAAAGCGAGAGCAAGCAGCCATAAGAGAGGCAAAAAGCAAGAGACAAATGGAAAAATACTACAATGCCAAAGTTCGAAACACAAGCTTTAAGCCAGGAGACTTGGTATACCGTAACAACGAAGCAAGCCACGCAGAGGATACCGGAAAGCTAGGACCCAAGTGGGAAGGCCCATACGAAGTCACAGAAGCACTTGGGAAGGGATCGTACAGGCTAAAAGACCGCAACGGAAAAGAGCTTCCGCGGACCTGGAATGTTTGCAATCTTAAGAAGTGTTATATACACAAAATGTAAGCAGCTTACCCATACGGACCCCGTGATGGGAAGAGCATTTTTTACTTTATTCCTTATAATAACTTTTAAATATTGTGTAATATGTCTCTTAATTTCAATAAAAAAGTAAAGACTAGCTACCTTCACAAGTTATGCTTTGAAAAATTCTAATTTATTACTTTGCAAAATTATCTGTTATATGTGATTAAGCCGCGCACGCACGAAGCATGCCTCTAATAATGTTATTCCGCATAACAAAAAGGATGAGTAACCTACAAACAAAGCTCAAAATGCATAGGAGGCATTGCAAGCCCGGCATTCAAGACAAGCCTATTATAACATAACATGTTCAAGAAAGCAAAAACTTTAATCATAGTATATCCGGATACAGATTATTGTAAAAGCATCATTGTAACTAAAGATAGCACGGATAAAAGTGTTTGAATATTTTGATTACAAAAAATCCGCAAAGAGGTCACACGCGACAGCGGAAGAACAAACAAGCAAACTCAAAGAACAGTGTCTCTAGCTTCGTTCTCCAACTGAGAAAACACAAGATCGCCAGCATCAACATCACATTCAGTTGAGCCTCCAACTTTTCCCTCACCTTCGGGCCCCGGAATAACATCCTCCGGGACTGCACCCGCTAAGTCTGGATTCTCATAATCCTCCACCAAGAGGAAAGGATCAGAATTGGGACGAATACCACGGTGGACAAAGCCGTGGTAATAAGTGCCGTAACCAGAGGCTCAGTAGAGGTCTCCGGGAGAATGGTCAAAGCTTCAGCGGATACGGGGTGATCTATGGAAACAAATACATCTTTCAGAAAAGAAAGACGCTCAATAAGGTTCCTCTCTATCTTCCGCACCCTACTGTGACAAGTTTCTAGAGCAACAGACAACGCTTGACTCCCAATCACAACCTTATCTTGCTTATGATGCACGGGAACCATCAACTGACCCACGTCAGGCTGAAGGTCAGTCATTCCTAAGACCTCAGCCACGACATCGTCCAAACGAAGAAGATCCATAACATCCCAAGTACTGGCATCCTTCTTAGCAGATAATTCCCGGAGAAGCGGAAAGTCTAAACCACGAAGATCACGGACAACAGAATTAAAGTCAGCCTCCGCGGAGGGATTATAAGCTTCAAGGTCACTTAGACATCTTCCAGCTTGTCCATGTTCAATTCCAGCGGCCAAGCCCTCCTGCATCCCTTTCTCGATAGCACGGCCGAAAGCATTTCTAAGAGCCTCCATATACTCAGTAGAGTTAAGACATTTAGCCATTAGAAGCTTCATGCCATGAGTCAACAACCATCTCCACCCTGCAATGGCGTTAAGGAGGTGCGGATGAAAATTCTCCTGGAAATGCATACAACACCTGGTAAAGTCAGCATCAATCTCAGCCAATCTAGCTTCAAGAGGTTTCATAAGGTTATCCTGGAATTCTCTAGTTGTTTCATGTTCCTCCTAGTTCCAGCTTCTCTCGAAGACCCGCGGTGAAGTTTCCAAAACTCATGCACTAAAAAATATGTGTGTGTATATATATATGTGTCTATATATATATAAATCCTCCCTCTCCTTTTACGCGCTTAATATATATATATAGTATATATATTATATAGTTATAGGGGGGCTTTCTTTTCAGATACCAGTCTTGTGCGAGAATGACAGAACTACAAAAAACATACATGCTCGCTTTTAACAATAAAAAAAATACATGAAATCATCAATAATAGTAAGAATCCACTATGTTCTTCCGTATTCATCATGAAACTATTCCTCTTCTTTATAAAAATCTTGCACACTCGGTCGCATTATTGGTGTTGCCGCCTTATAGAAACATACATGCTCCACCTTCAAAGAAAAAATTTTGTATTTCCATTTCTTATCAAATTCTTTGAACAACTTTGTTTTTTTAAAACATGTATGTTGTTTTTTTAGAACATATGTGAAAAATATAATTTATTGAAGGCGTGCATGCTGTTTTGGGTAGGTTTTTGTCAGTTTCGCACTAAGAATGGTTCTGAAAGAAAGTCTCACTATCTATTTATATATATATATATATATTATATATATATATTATTAAGAAAGAAAACAAAAAATATTAAGGGGACAATTCAAGGATAGAAAAATATACCTGTTTCACATGGCTTTGGTTTGAGACCTCAAAGAGAAGAAGTGGTTCCCTACGAGTCAGAAAGTTCACGGTCCTTCTTAGCAAATGATAGATGCGAGGCCTGTCACTTTTAATTTCAGAGCACTCGCTCTTGCTCAAGAAGGTTGTTGTGCTTCATAGCGGAGGCAAACCTCGCCTCGGACGAACCCTCATAGCTCGAGGGACTAGGAAACCCGAGTACGAAGTTGAGCCACCTCCATAGACTCATCCTTCGCCTGCAACAACTGAGACCTTAACTCCTCAATCTCCTTGTCCTTCACTTGCAACAAATTATTTTTCTCCTCAGCAAGGGATTTCCACTTCCTTTTCTCTAAAATATTATACTCAGCACGCATTCTAACCTC
The DNA here is from genome assembly GCA_026074375.1 of Tanacetum coccineum. Taxonomy (NCBI): domain Eukaryota; kingdom Viridiplantae; phylum Streptophyta; class Magnoliopsida; order Asterales; family Asteraceae; genus Tanacetum; species Tanacetum coccineum. The sequence continues at coordinate 40,205 of BQNB010020386.1, read as the reverse complement.
ATAACTCAAACTCAAATTGCGTGCGGCAGACACATTAAACTTAGCAAATAACTGTTCATGTTCCATTCCGCGAACAGTTTTGAAGAAAGCAGGAGGAGTAAAATGATCAATCATATTAGCATATGACCATCCGTCGTTCAGCTCAAAACCTTTAGTCACAGACCACTCAGGAATGTAAATCTCTTGCAAATCAACGTCGGCATCCCCTCCCGCACGAATACTCCCAGCGATAAAATCACTACCCGACTTCCCTGTAAAAAGGCTAAGAGCGCGATCCGTCTTGTTAGATGAACTAGAACCATCAAAAATAGACGGAGTCGGCACATCCTTATCCTTGACAACGTCAATAGGAGTAGCGGTCGTGGTAGCAGCATTAGAAACAAAGGCCGTTACAGTGGTAGTCGTAGTCATCACTGGAGTGACATACCTGACAAAGGAATCAACTTCAAGATCCGCAGATATAGCACCTGAGTGATGAGAAGAATTGGATAGAACTACGAACCTCGCGGAGGGACCCACAGTTCGCAAAGAAGGACCAGTCACGGAATCAGTGTGATCTCCGCCCTCCTCTAAAGGTGAAGCTGTCACGGATGAAGTAATAAAAGGTAAGGTAGGAAGAGTTGGGATACCCTGTTCTACCATTAACCGAGAATCTTGAAGCAACCTATTAAGAACACTAGGAGATTTACCTCCAACAGCGAAACCACCAGTTGTTCCATAATCAGCCCTCAATTTCTTGGGCGGATGAGAAGCGGCAAGAGCACTCTCACTTTCGCGGGTAACCCTCTTTTTCCTTGAACGTTTAGGCCCGGATGCTTCTGTTTCAGCAACAACATTATCCGTGGTGGGCACGATTGGTTCAAGATTACCATGACTGCCAACGGAAGCAACTTCCTGATCTCCACCACCGCTGCCACCTGCATCTTCAACAAACTCTCTTTCGATACTAGCCGACAAATCCCCAGAAGGGCGAGGAACTAAGGTTGGAAGTAGAGTCACGGTACGATGCTTAGCCACGGTCACGATAGGCCTCTCATTCTCAGTCCTTTCTCTCTCAACAATCCTCACCTTACGGGGGTTAGCGGTATACGGAAAAGACAATAGGAAAAAAGAGTAAATAAACAAGAAAAACAGAAAAAACAAAGACAAATAATCAACGTATATACGGAAAAGAACACCCACCCTCTCCGTTCTAATACTCAAATCGAGGGTAAGTATCTTTATTCAAAAGGTAATTACGGCTTATGCCAACCCATCAAATAAATTCTTCCGGGAACCTAAGGAACGAAGAGGCTTGAGCAATAAGGGTATTAGCATGCTCCACATTATATTCAGATATGGTGGGAGCTCGATCTTTAACAATGTTTGTACTCGAAAACCAACCAAACCGAGCATTAGAAGGAATTACAAACTCATCTACCCAGAAAAAGTGGTCATTCCAATTCTTCATGAAATCCAAGTTCTTATAATAACAAGCACGGACGTTCGAGCATTTGGTAAACCCAAACCAACCATTCTTATAATTGTGTGTATAGAAATACCGAAACAGACCAACACTGGGATTGATATAACAAACGCGACACATGATTTCAAAATGAGAAACCTTGGCAGACCCAAATACAGACAATTGGGAGAACGGAATGCCAAAGTGAGTAAGAACAGAAACAAAGAAGGTAATACGATAGTTGGCATAATCAAAGAACCGGGTATACATTCCAACTTTACCAGTTGGCCTTTCATGCATAGTGGCGTAAGAACTCGGCAATTGAGGATGAACTTCCTCCGGAATAAAATATTTTGCACAAATAGCATCAAAATGTTCTTATGTAAGAATACATTTAATGGATGTAATACTACCCATAATAAAAGAGAAGCAAAGAGGTTAACCTGAATGTAAACAAAGTTCTAGAATAAGAGATGCTATGCAAATAAGGAACCTTCAAGTTTATCAACAATGGTGGAAAAGTGAAAGAGGTGAAAAAAGAAAACAGTGAAGCACGAATCGACTATTTATACCCATGGTATATTCAATTTGGGTAAATGTCAGATGATGACACGTATCAACACACCTCCTTATCAACGGTGCAAAAAACAAAGTAAAAAGATAATGATAACAGCTGAATGTGGGGCCTAAGCGGTCAAATCACGCAGAAGATGAAAGGACACGAAGAACCCATGTAACCAACGACAAACTGCCAAAACGACACAAAAGACGCGGACCAAGATGGGAACAAAGGAAAAAATGCTCACGGAACTCTAGTCTAGTAACGCTCACCGCACGCTATAATTGTTACCGCGTATAATAAGCGAACTAGACTGGGGCGACTTGATGACGTATAATATGGACACCAAGCTCATTGGGCTTAGTTCATAATATACGCATATGGACACCAAGCTACGCATATGGTCCCAGGCCCAATACAACAAATAGCCGGACTAATAAGTCTGACAAGGGTCACGCTCCGGATATTCCAAAGACGCACATGAGTACCTTTAAAGGCCGCACCCGTTGCACCTCCGCGGACAAACACGGACTGCGAAAGGATACTCCCGTCGGCAGACACGATTACACGCGGACCCTTGCCCGACAAGGGACCCACTCCGGCTACTAACAGTTGCAAGCGAAATATTAGGAAACCCTAGTATTGGGCTTGCCTATAAATAAGGGTCATTTCACACCCCAAAGAGGTACATTCGGTCCTATCATTAATACACACACACATACTCTGACATTCTTTTATTCTCTGACAAACATGTACACTTACTCTCACGCCGAAGCTTAATCGCGGAGTCCGCCCTGCGGTAAGGCTAACGGTTTGCTCTCATTTGTGCAGATCACCTCTTTATTACTTGGATTAGTACAAGATCAACACCATAGCCCACTCCCTGATCCAGCCCATTGAGCAATCCAGACTCACATTCGCCCCTACACACTTTTTGTACTAACAGTTACCGTATCTAACTTGTCAATTTTTTCCAATTTGATGAATCTCACTTAACACTTCATCACTTTCACTTGAAATTTCGTCACTTTGGTGATATGACAAAAACAATGTACCGAGGAAGTAATAAGTGACGAAATTTCAAGATAGATACATCAACGTGATTAAGTATCAAGTTAAATACATGAAATTCGAAAAAGTTACAAATTAAATACATTTACAAACGATTACCTCACATAAATATTAAAGATGAAGCTTTGAAAGAGTGTGTGTTATTTAGCACACATTACGCCAAAAAAAATATTGCAGACATACGTTGCGTGCACTAAAGATCATTGTACTAATATAATATTATAAGATTTTTTCTTGTTTCATGAAAATTAATTAAACCTTTAACATGTTAATTAGCTAAATGATATTATTGGTTTGGAACTTTTCCAAAATAATATATTTTTTGTAACCATGTTTGAAAATGATTTTCATTATTGCTATATTCAGATAATTTCCATGGGGTGTACGACTTTTTCAGGTTCATTTTAGGAATGCAAGCACGTATTCATCGTCACTAGGTCTCAAAAATAAAACTTTGAAGCTCTACGTCTATAACAACAACAACATAACCAATCTCGTCGGGCGAGGTATGAGGGAGATATAATTTAGACAGATCTTAACCCTACCCAAGGAGAAACCCAAAAATAACGAGACTGCTTCCAGGATCACCTCTGACACGTGTGAAGCTCTACGTCTACGTTCAAATATATATATTCATTGTGAATGTTGCTTCAAGTTTTTAATGCATGTTTAGTGAAATGAGTATACATTATTTCGTCTTTTCTTAATGCATGTTTGACATGATTATGTGCGGAGTTATATATATAACCAGCTGCAATTTAAAATACATGTACAATAAATATCAAAGTTGACTTTTTAATAAGTCAATAATAAGTATGATTAGTTCATCCCCACATATGACTGCTTTTAGATATTTATTAGTTGTTCTTGTTCAAGTATTCTTTAGTTATACGATATACTCTTTAATATTTCATTAAAAACAATATAATTGATTCATGCTGGACCCTCACGTATAAATTTAAGTTACCATCAAATTATGTTTTTGAAAAGGAAATCATAACGTAGACGTAGTTAATTATGATGATCATGGAAATAAAAGGTAACTACTAGAGTTTATGTAACGAATGAGGATAAGAAGGGAGGACGAACCAAGAGAGTCACGGTTGCCCCAGCATGGCACACAAGAGTTTGTGATTAGAAAACTATCTTAGACTGAATGTAATGGTGACCGCAGAGGACACCGCCACGTCAGCGCCAACTCAGCTTTCTCTCTCTTAGACCACACAGTGACCAAACACATGTAGTGGTGACCGCAGAGGACACCAAACAATTTTTTTTTTAAAACATTACATTAATAATTAAACATTTTACAAATTAAAATACGGAAATAAAAATACACGGAAGAAAAGACGGAAAAAAATTACGGAAATAAAAAACATGAACTTGACGGAATTTAAAAATACAACACAGATACGTTTTAAAACATATAGTTCGAATAGTATCCGTTGGAATAGTAGTTGTTTGATTTCAAATTTGAAAATTACATTACGGAATTGAAAATTACATTATGGAATTGAAAATTACATTACGAAATTGAAAATTACATTACGGAATTGAATAACAATAATGTTAAGCTAATGAAACCGTATCCTTACGGAAAACCTCAACCACATTTCTTTTTGTAATGTTAAGGTAATGCTTTGATGGTTTAGGAGTAAAAACTGAGACATTGGCAAGTATCATAGCAGCTCCTACTGTAATATCCTTTTCATAACTACCCACATCAAGGACTTTGTAGTGTATTGTTCCAGGTACTGTACCCGATAGATCTTTCAGAGTCACATTTAAATCTCCAAGAGCATTCGGAGAACAAGACTTCACTATTGCAACAACTTGTTCAAGTTTTCCCTTTTTAAGAAAGTTGTCGATGTCTCCCAAACATCCAGTTACAGTGCCACCAAAAGCATTCACATAGTTAGTGGCGCTAACCCACGCCCCACTGTTAAAATCAGCATCCTCACCCACATCCTCAACAACTTTCTGCATATATTCTTGTGTCGACATTAAAGCCCCATCCGGATCAAGAATAAATACATTTTCTTTAAGCAGCTTGGCTCGCTGAACAAGACCCGCAGGACCGGGTATTATCCTAACTGGGTTTGGGGTTGAGGAAGATGGTTCAACACATATGCTATTAGAGAGCTGAACAACACCCGCAGGACCGGGTATTATGGTAACTGGATTTGGGGTGTATGGAGATGGTTCAACATGTGCGCTACTAGACGAACGCAGAACAGGTGTTAAATGGAGATCAGAATCGTCTATATCAAGACTGTATTCCCATGGATCATTTTCGTTAGTGAAATTGGAATCCATCTGGATAGTTGGATAAGAAGTTGTGTGATATAATGAGGAGATGGTGGGGGTATTTATAACGAAAAACTAGCCGTTGGAATTCAAAATTTGAAAATATAATAACGGAATTTAAAATACAATACTTTATTTAAAACATTAAATTAAAACAACATTACACTAAAATAGTTTCTAGTTTATTAATCTGATGACTCGTAATCTGAATCAATTCTCATCACCCCAAATTCCATAAAGTATTCATCATCATCAGCTTGTTTTTGCCTAATCTTCTCCTCCCGTGCCTTTTCATCCATTGTTTGTTCTTCTAGTGTTTCTCTTAAGGCTTCTTCATCTAGATGTAGTTGATGTAACTCTTCCGCAGTAAGGTATACATCACCAATCTCATGTGTCTGTGATGACGAACCACCTATATGGGTTTCTGAGCGGTGGTTGTATTTTTCATGTATCCAAGCTAACTTAGCATTCATTTGTTTTTCTAGTTTTGCCGCCTTTCTGTACATAGAAAGATTTAGCTCGTAATCTTTATCAGAACCTTCTTTTAAGAAAGTGTCGATCAAAGCACGACTCTCTTGTGGAATGTGATTACATTTCTCGTATGCTTTTCTAAGATCTTCTTTAGTTGTGCATGCATTATCAAATTGCAAGGCTAAATCCAGAATCGCTTTCCGATGAACCATATCTTCGTCAATTTGTTTTTGAACCAAAGCTTGGATTTCATCGTCGCTATGTGGTATCGGACAAGCCATTTAAAAAAGATAATAAAAGTGTATAAAATGTATGTGTTTTGTGATTAAAAATGGTATAAAAAGTGAGATTTTATAGTGAATGGGGGATTGTTTATTTTTTTTAAAATAAAAATATAAAAGAAAGAGTTAATTTTTTTAATACACAATCTTCCTCCAATTCATCGGTCGTGCAAAAGACCCTAACTTTGCAAAGGTTGGGGGTGAACGCGTCTTGCTTCGATCGGCGTAGGGGGGACGCGTCCCTTTTATTGTCACACGGGACGACCGACCTCAAAAGGTCGTCCCATTACGTTTAGCCTTAGTTTAATTGTTTTAGGATAAGTCATTATTTTTAGGATACGTATTTGTTTTGTGTTAGAATAAGTATTTGGTTTATGAGAGTTATCCATAAACTAGTATTTAAAATTTTCATAATGAATGAAGTTATTAAGTTGTTGGTCAAAAAATATATCGCGTATTCTTCTCTTCTTCTAAAGGAGCTTGTACACGCTTTAAGTGGTGCGTTTTCTATCGATACATGTCGTATCAACTGGTGCTTTCATTGCTATGGACGAACAATTGAATTGTTTGCTGTTGAAAGTGCAATCCGATGCTTTCACAACTCAGATTGCGGCGTTACACAAAGAGTTGCAAGCTGCCAAGTTGTCGGCATACTCACGACATGGAGCAGGAGGCGATCAAGGTTCTAGGATACCGCGATCCATGCGGCTGGATGTCCCGAAATTTAATGAGGTCTATCTTGATGGTTGGATATTTGCTATTAATGAATATTTTGAGCTTCTCGAGACAACACCGGAACAACGGCTGCGTATTATTGGGTTTAACTTGGAAGGAGATGTTGCGAAATGGTTTCGCTAGATGACGCGCAACAAGCTGATCACCAGTTGGGAGGGATTTTTAGAGAATGTCAGGAATCGTTTTGGTCCGTCTAAGTATGAGGATCCTCAAGGCGCATTGTCTAAGTTCTTACAAATCGAGACGGTGGTCCAATATCATAGTGAGTTTGAGAAGCTTATGAATCGAGTAATGGATATCTCAGAAAGTTTACTTATCTCGCTCTATATCTCCGGACTTGAACTGGCTTTACAATGAGACTTCTTGTATCGAATCCTACCACGTTAGGTGACGTCTTTTTCTTAGCCCGTATAACAGAGGCTCATTTTGAGGACCAATGGGTCACCACAGCCATCACCAAGTCAAACGACATAAACTCAGGGGGTACATGCACAAGAACAACATGCCCGACAATTTTCTGTTACTCTACAAAATTCAAGAAAACCACTGTTACTACCCACACCCACCGAACCTGCCACCAACACGAGCACGAACTGAGTCCCCGGGACCCAGGGACATTGGCTTCCGCCAACAGTGAACTATTAAGGATCGCATCCCGTGCATAATCTACATTATAGCCTGCAACTGATTCAGCTTCCGCTTCTGGCCATCAAGTGGATTTCACTAACGGAACGCCAAAAACGTCTTAACAATAGGTTGTGTTTCAACTGTGATAACAAATGGATGCGCGGTCATAAATGCCCTGGTAAGTTTCTGTTGCTTATGGCGGATGAGGGTGACGACCTAGGCCGTGAGATACCTGCGAATCCAGCTTACTACCTTGAGGACAAGGTGATTTCCGAAGGAGAAAGGAATGATACGACTGAGGATAAGGGGTAAGACGAACAAAGAGGGCCACGGTTGCCCCGACATGGCACATGGATTTTGTGATTAACTATCTTAGTTTAATTGTTTTAGGATAAGTCATTGTTTTTAGGATACGTAGATGTTTTGTGTTAGGATAAGTATATGGTCAATGAGAGTTATCCATAAACTAGTATTTAAAGTTTTCATTAATGTGGTGCAAGTGGTGCAAGCTCCTTTAGAAGAAGAGAAGAATACGAGATATATTTTTGACCAAAAACTTAATAACTTCATTTATTACAAAAACTTTAAATACTAGTTTATGGATAACTCTCATAAACCAAATACTTATCCTAACACAAAATAAATACGTATCCTAAAAACTATGACTTATCCTAAAACAATTAAACTAAGATAGTTGTCCAATCATAAAATCATTGTGCCATGTCGGGGAAACCGTGACCCTCTTGGCTCGTCCCCCTATCCTCGGTCGTAACAATTTATATGTAAAGAAATATATGTGGTGCATTTTGCGTACAATAGCTTATATTCCATCGGAGCCATCTCGTAATTTTGGTGGCTTTAGTCAATAACAATAAAGAGGTCTCATTACATTTGTAAACTAAAGAGAACTTGCATATAAACTTTTTTTGGGTAAAGGGTTACCCCAATAAAGTATATTAAAAACGAAAACGTTTAAGTACGAATGGATTCTGGCTGGAGTACCACATTAACCTCAAACAAAGAGCTTGATAGACACTTAAATACTATGCTTATGACATGCCATAAACACTCACAACTCTAGCTATATACTACATAATATAACATTAGAGATAAAAACGCCAACATGACAAAAACTAGACAAATCAAGTATTGGAAACAACAAGAGCTGTGTTGGTGCTAGCCCCCGTTATTGTACTACTAAGCAAATATTTAATATTATATAGCTTACATAATAAAACGATGACCCTTTTTAAGTGAAAGCTCAGTGCCACGACACCACATGCACACCCCTTAATATTCCATATACATACACCACCTACTACACAATACACACTCAAACAATCATATTAGTGTTCCATACATAAATGTTTTTTGTGGAAAAGGAAGATCTATTTCATTAACAAACATTATTTTTTTTGTTAATAATAGTTTCTAATGTTTTGGCTAAATGGTTTGGACTACTTTAAGGTTATTTGCACCTTATAGTAATTGAACTCGAAACTTTACACATTTAATGTGATAGCTACAAACCCAATTGTCAATAGCCCACCTTTTAGCAATACAATATCGTTTTAGAGGTGAGTTATTTTGCATAATAGTTTCTCCCTACATACTAAGGGATAAATCTAGACTATCCATTTCATTAGATTAAAAAGACAAGATTTAAGATTAAAAAAAACATGAAGGGATCAAAAGTGTAAATTTACTAAAACTCACACTAACCATTCACTCATTATTTGTAGAGTTGGCAAATCTTGCCCAAATTGCAATTAATTAGCCTTTTTGACATTTTGTATGTTTTTTTTACGTTTTTACGTTTTGTACGTTTTCTACGTTCTTATACATTTTTGTACGTTTTCATACGTTTTCGTATGCTTTCGCGTGTTTTCGTCTGTTTTTGCACGTTTTCGCGCGTTTTCATTTCTTTTTAGATGTTCTCGCACGTTTTCTTATGTTCTCGCACGATTTTTTACGTTTTCGCACGTTTTCGTCCGTTTTCGCACGTTTTCATACGTTTTCGTCTGTTTTCACACCATTTCTTATGTTTCCGTCCGCTTTCGCACGTTTTCTTTCGTTTTCACACGTTTTAACACGTTTTTGTCTGTTTTTAGACACTTTCTTACGCTTTCGTCCGCATTTGGGCGTTTTCATCGACTTTCGTACGTTTTCGTCAGTTTTCGCGCGTTTTTGTCTATTTTAGACGTTCTCGCACGTTTTCTTATGTTCTCGCACGATTTCTTACGTTTTCTTTCATTTTCACACGTTTTCGTCTGTTTTTGACAGTTTCTTATGTTTTCGCATGTTTTCTTACGTTTTCATACTTTTTCGCACGCTTTCATTCGCATTTGCGCCTTTTCGTCACTTTCGCGCGTTTTCTTAAGATTTTGCGCGTTTTCGCCAGCTTTCGCGCGTTTTCGTTCGTGTTCAGATGCATTTGGCCTTTTTGACACGTTTTTGGCAGTTATGAATCGGTTGCTTTTGTTTTCATACGTTATCTATCAATGATATTATACCAAAAACCCTAAACCCCTAACCACTAAACCCTAAACCCTTAACCACTACATATAATATCACAAGTGATGTATACATAAACTTTAAAACCTATACCAAAAACCCTAAACCCCTAACCACTAAACCCTATACCAAAAACCTTAAACAACTAACCACCAAAAGTTATACTAAAACCCTAAACCACCAACCGCTAAACCCGATATCAAAAACCCTAAACCCCCCTCCCAAACCACTAAACCCTATATCAAAAACCTTAAACCCCTAACCACTAAAGCTTATACCAAAAACCCTAAACCCCTAACCACTAAACCCTTTACCAAAACCCTAAACCCCTAACCATTAGGTATAATATCACAAGTGATATATATACATGAACTTCAAAATATATACCAAAAATCCTAAACCCCTAACCACTAAACTCTAAACCCCTAACCACTAGATATAATATTGATAGAGGTTTTATATACCCAAAATATATATAAAATATAATACTTCAAAAGAGCAATTAAGAAAATTACCAAGTTACCCTCGGTAAAATTCACTCTCAAAAATATATATAATATAATATATAATACGTATATTTAACCGGGTAAGTATGATCACCCGGGTCGTTTCCCCAACGACTAGTGAAATTGAAACCTCGTTTAAGCTTGGATTCTGATTTGAATGAAGCAAAGATATTTTTGATAATCTATATCTACTAAATAAAAGCAACAATTAAAATTGAACAATTAAAGGCAATTAAACAATTAAACAAATACGGGAAACAAATAAAACACGACGATTAAGCAAATAGACTAGAATTAAACCCTAAGATTGCAAACTAATTTTCTACACCTAAATTAGGATAAAAGAAAATTTTAAGAAAAATAAAAATATTTTTTTTAGATTATTTTTGAATTTTTATCAATTAAAAACTATTTAATTCTAATTAAATCCTAAAAATAAAAAGAAATAGAAAATAATTGAAATTATATTTTTCCTAAGTAAAATAAGTAAAAAGAAAATTTTAGAAAAAGGAATTACTATTTTTGGCTTTTTAGATTAAAAGATATGATTTTTCTAAAATTTAAACTAATTAAAAACTTTTAAAAGTAATAAAAATATTAAAAAATATAATCCTAAAATTTTTATAAAAATTAAACTAAATACAGAAAATATGCAGAAATTTAATAAAAATAAAAGCCCTAATTTTTACTTTTTATTTAAACCTTAATTAAACTAATTAAAAGCTAAACCCTAATTACTAATAAAACTAATTAACACTAATTAATTAATTAACTAGGGACTAATGGTGCAAAGACCTAAAGGACTAACGGGGAAACTAACTAACTAACGTAAGGACAAACAGGAAAACAATTGAAATTGAAAAGTTACATTCCCTAAACCTATAACCACTAGATTTAATATTCACAAGTGATGTATAAATAAATTTAAACATATACAAAAACTCTAAAACCCCTAACCACTAAACTCTTAATCACTCAAAAACCCCTAAACCTCTAACCATAAACTCTATACCAAAAAACCCAACCCGTAACCTTACCATAAAACACCTAACCAATAAACCCTATACAAAAAATTCTAAGCACACTAACCGCTAAACCTTATACCATTAAACCCTAAACTCCTTATAACCACTAACCTATACCAAAAATCCTAACCCTAACCACTAAACCATATACTAAAAATCCTTAAAACACCCTTAACCATTAGGTTATAATATCACAAATGAAATTATAATAAAACCTTTAAAAATGTATAACAAAAACACGCCTAATCCCTAACCACTAACCCTAAATCCCTAACCACTAGGTTTATATATCACTAACTGGATATTATACATTAAACTTTAAAATATATACCAAAAATCCTAAAACCGACTAACCTATTAAACATATACCAATAAACCATAAATACCCTAACCACTAGAGTCATAATACTAACATACTAGTATAATATCACAAGTGATTATACATAACTTTAAAATCTATAACAAAAACCCTAATCTCTTTATACCAAAAATCCTAAACAACCTATACCGAAAAATCCTTAAACCCATAACAAGAAAGGGTATAATATTACAAGTGATATATACTAAACCTTATACCAAAAACCTAAACCTTAACCACTAAACCCTATACAAAAAAATCTAAACACCTAACCACAAAACCCTATACAAAAACCCTAAACCCCTAACCACTAAACCCTATGCCAATAACCCTAAATATGTATAATATCACAAGTGATATATACATAAACTTTAAAATCTATACCCTAAACCCCAAACCTCTAACCACTAAACCTTATACCAAAAACCCTAAACCCCTAACCACTAGGTATAATATCACAAGTGATATATACATAAACTTTAAAATATATACCAAAAACCCTAAACCCCTGACCACTACCCTATACCAAAAACCTAAACCTCAAACCACTATGTGTAATATCACAAGTGATATATATACATAAACTTTAAAATCTATACCCTAAACCCTAAACCCCTAACCACTAAACCCTATACCAATACCTTTATAAAGTAAGATTCACCCGTGGCTTAACATTTATTACCCCTGACATTGTAGTATCACCAGTGATAAATAAATAATAATAATATCTCATGTGATAAAGTAATATAATGTGACATTAGTCATGGTATTCCACATATAATTAATATCACATGTGATAAAGCAATATAATGTGGCACTAACTGTGGTTATTTTTGAAATTCTTAACATGTAATCAATGTTATGTATCACTTGTGATATTATACTGTTAGTAGGATTAAAAGGGTTAAAACATAGTTTTGTGAGAAAATAGTGTTTTAATTTAATTTTCACAAATTATGTTTGATATATGGTTAGAATGGTAAAGATGTTTATTTTTTAATGTCAAACATGATGAACCATTTAATGTTTTACATAAATACTTACGCTCATTTCATGACATCATGTTGAGTGTTCGAACGTACAAATATGTTATATCACATGTGATACTTCAAGAAGGTTTGATGATAAAAAATAAAAATTTTCGATATTTACAAACTTCTATAAATAAACTGTTTTGATTTGGAGGTCCAAAAATTATGTATGATAAATGGTTGGAAAGCTAAGGATATATACTTTTCAATGCCAAAAACGATGAGTCAGTTGAAGTTCCACACAAATATTTATACCCGTTTTACGAAAGCATGTGAAGTGTTCTAACTTACAGATTAGTGTAATATCACACGTGATATATCAAACAAAATAATACATCGAAAAAAAACAAAAAACAAAAGTTTGTCGAAAGTATATGAAAGTGCTCATCTATTGAAAGAAATTTAATGCTCGTCACGATGGTGTAATTTATATATCTTAACGTTTTGCGGTTTTTGCGATATGTAATTTTTAAAATAAGAGTGAAAGTGTGTTTTAATTAAAAAACACAAAAGTAAAAAGGGGCGATGGATGTTTTTTAAAGTTTAATATTATCTATTAAATAAAATTAAATCTTAGATGAATCCTCATCATTAGATTAAACTCAAATGAATGGTGAAGATTTGCCTCTTGGTATGTGAGGAGAAACTGATATGCAAATGAACTAGTCTCTATTGTTTTAAGATATTTACATAATTGATAAATAAAAGTATAAACAAATCTTACATCATGTATCGCATGTGGGCATACATATTCGATGGGTGTAACAATTTCACAGTTGTTCTTGAGTTTTTAAAGTCTTACGCGAAAATAATATTTTCTCTGAATAAATCTTGAAAACATCGATAAAGCCCCTATCGTTCCTATATTTGCAAGAAGATCAGAAGCCACATAAACTTCCAGACTCTGAGTAGTCGCCTGACTCGCTCAACCCTGTCGAAATCGTTCATGTAGCGAGTATATATATATATACATTTACTTAAAAAATATTCAAAAGTATAAAATAATAATGGGCATTGAATTATGTTTGAGTAAATATAGGCTAAAATACATAAGAAAAAGTGGCGGTGGTGGTCCATCGAGTGTACTAGTGATTTTACTTGGAAATCAAGCAACCTTGTTCTCCATGGCCAAAGTATCATCATCATCAGTGCTAAAACGCATGTGACTCTCACTCCTTATTTTTTTTTCTCCTTTTTATTTTCATTTCATTTCCTTTTCTAAATTTCATTTACTCATTAAACTGTTTATCTACTTTGAGTATATGTGACGATTGATTTAAATGTTTATCTTCTCTAAAGTCTTTCTTTAAGTTGTTGTTCGAGAAGAAAAAAAAACTTTTGTAGCGTTCGGAACTTCACATAAAATATTTTCACGAATAAACAAAGATTGCCAATATGTTTTTTTGTTATTTATTTCCAAGATATAGTAACACCTAAAAATATCTATTTTCTTTGTTCTAAAATAAGTATTTGCTGTAAAAGGGATACAACATCTTAAAAAGGTATATATTTATTGAGAAGAGATCTAGTAATGAAAAGAAAAATTAAAATGAGAAAAGTGAAAAAGATTTTTAGCTACACATTTTAAATAATAAGGAAAATTTTAAAATTTAAGTGAAAATACATCTGATTTTTGAAGTAAGCGATTGTAATTCTTTTATCACCCTTCTTATTTCAAGTCTAATTTTCATTTGATCCTAACTATATATTCATTTATCTATTAATTAATCAAGATGTCATTTTTGTTTTCTAAAATTTTTGTGATTAATTATTAATTTAAGAATAAACGATTAATCAAAAAAGAAAAAGTAAATACTTATTTCAACACATAAAAAATAATATCACAAAATTCCTTTCCATGGCTCATTTCTCTTAATAGAAAGTATATTAAGGGGCCCAACATGCTTACATAAAATAGTTATAAGGATTATTATAACTTTTTCTTCATGTTTTTAGTATTATTATAACTAATTATAATGTTTATTATACAATATAAATGTGTATATTGGTTTGACAAGCTAAGTAGATAGATATATACACACTCTTATATGTATTTCTACAACACTAATGTATCACATCAATTTTTTTGAAAATAAACTTACTATAAGTTTTGAAGATGTACTTTAGTTATGCAAGTAGCTACGAACACTTTTAGCTTTTAGCTTTTTATTTACAACGACCATGGTATCCAAATGAACCAACTTATACACTCACATTGGAAAAATAATTTATTGCCTATATGTCTTACAAACATAATTACATATATCAACAACAACATTGTACTAGATAAGAAGATAAACATAATACAAATTTGAAAAATATAATATATTTAAAACCAAAGAATTGGTACAGCCGTATATGTATAGCTTTTGCTTTAGTGGTCAATACTCTCAAAACCAAACATCTTTGTGTTTGCTTTGAGCTTTTCATATCTAGCATATAAATCCTGTCTCTCTTTCTATTCATACATATACACACAGTGAGTGTGAAATATATATATAGTCACAACCGCCTAGCTAGCTAAAACATTATGCTTAAATATAAAGGTGGTGGTGGTGGTGTCTTTTTATATCCATATATACAAATACATATATAGATACATGTACATATACATATACATAAATACATACATGTTCACACATAGTTAGAAGAAAGAGACAACTTTTCCTTTATCTCTCTGGTCTTCAGTTAAAGTTTGAAGGAATTCTGGTGTTTTCATGGTTAAAGCCACAGGTTTTTCATACTCTAAACTCTCTCTCTAAAACACACACATATATATTATATATCTCTCTCTCATCTTAAATAGTATATTTGTTCTAAGGACATTTCACTTTTTAACAAATATATCATTTTTCATGTGTGTTTTCTTACTTGTTCAACTTGAAAACACATCAAACTTTCGATAAAGAACACGTTCTTGGTCGATATTTTGTAGTCTTTTCTAGTGTTTCTTGGTGTAAATCTTCTTAAAAGTTGATGTGTTTTGGTTTATTAACTAATGAATGATTTGGGTTGATCGAAAAAGAAGACGAATAGCAAGAATGAATATTAGCAGCTCTGATCTGATTGATGCAAAGCTTGAAGAACATCAATTATGTGGATCCAAGCAGTGTCCCGGTTGTGGTCATCGACTTGAAGGAAAACCGGTACGTTTGATCGTACGATAATTATTATTTGAGAAAAATATTCTTATATGATTATGACAGATAATCAAGAATCAATTCAAAAGAATATAATTTTATGCAAATTTCTGAAGTTCTTTTCTATTTTTGCACCAAATTTCTAGTAAACTTTTTTTGGGCTGTTGCTCTTTTTTAACAACTTCATGCTTCTTTGCTGAATTTGATTTGTCTTTTTGTTAAACCAATATATTTAGTATTTTGTAATTTGTTATTTTAAATCCGTAATACCAGCTTTTTGATTCATTATTTTTCAATAACTTGATCAACTTAAACAGATTTTATCTTTTTGTTTCTGTTTTTTTTTTGTATTTTCAAAGAATTGCTTGATCAACTTAAGAAGATAAGTTTCGTATTAGTAATTTTATAGCAATAATATATTTAAATTCCATCTTTTTTATATAAATTTCTCAAACTTTTTATTTTCAAAAAATCTGATCAACTTAAAATTAATTGATTTATTTGTATTAAATATGTAATTAGTTTATTAATTTTTAGAACTAATTGCAGGATTGGGTAGGTCTACCAGCAGGAGTGAAATTTGATCCAACTGACCAAGAATTGATTGAACATCTTGAAGCCAAAGTTGAAGCCAAGAACAACTTGAAATCTCACCCTTTGATAGATGAGTTCATCCCTACGATCGAAGGCGAAGATGGTATTTGTTATACACATCCAGAAAAGCTTCCAGGTGATAGATCACTCCTATATACTACGTATTTCGTAACTAGCTTGATCACGCTACTACCAAAAGGTGGTAGCGTGTCGGTTAATTATGTGTGTGAATATATAAGAGTACGATGTTATCGTACGTTTTTTACAAATATACTTGTTTTTTAAGAGAAACAAGAATACATAAACGAGAAAACATATTTTGTTTGTCCCATAATTCAAGAGTTAGGTTTTACTATGAATACACACTCTTATTGTCTTTAAGAAAGGAAATACTTAGTGAGGTTTTTCACATTTAGGGTTTCTTGTTTGGTTACACCTAGAAACCTACTTTTGATTTTCGAATATAAGTGGTGAAAGATTTTTTCATAAATGTATTTATTTTGAAATTCAATTTATGTAATTAAAGAATTAATATGTAACTTTAAAACTACTCAACTTGTCTTACTCCAACTTTTCTAAAAAAAATGAGAAATCAAATACCATATAAGTGATTTATTAAAGTTAAACTGTTACAAGTTTGGCGATTAAGAAACTATAAAAATAAGCATGAAATCAATGATATTTCTTTCTTAATGTTTTAGGAGTTACTAGAGATGGACTGAGTAGACACTTCTTCCATCGTCCATCGAAAGCTTACACTACGGGGACCAGAAAAAGAAGAAAGATCCAAACCGAGTGTGATCTACAAGGTGGAGAGACGCGGTGGCACAAAACTGGCAAAACCCGACCGGTTATGGTTAATGGAAAGCAAAAAGGTTGCAAGAAAATCTTGGTACTCTACACAAACTTTGGTAAAAACCGAAAGCCTGAAAAGACCAATTGGGTGATGCACCAATACCACTTGGGACAACATGAAGAGGAGCGTGAGGGTGAGCTCGTGGTGTCTAAGATATTTTATCAAACTCAACCTAGACAATGCAATTGGTCCGAAAGGGCTAATAATAATGTGTTATCAAATGCGATCATCCCCATCGAGGGCACGAATGAATTGAACAGAAGAGAAAGCAGGAGTGGAAGTGGGAGTTGTTCATCTAAAGAAATAAACATAGCCACCACTACCACTCCTGCTCATAATAACATGGATGAACTATCCGCGGTCAGTGTAAGTGCAGTTATGTCGAGCTACAATCCCATGGATCAAATGCAACATTTAAAAGGTGTTGATCACTTTAGCTTTGCACCGTTTCGGAAAAGTTTCGACGAGGTACATCTCTATTTGCAACATTTGTATCATATCATCTTGTTAAACACTTTTTTTTTCCTTTATAACAAACATGATTATTTTTAGAATGTATTGATAAAAATAACTTGCTATAAGTGTTATATTCGTTACTACGTATTAATTATTCTTGTTCTTAACTATATATTTTATAATATGAACTTATTCAAACTTGATCAATACAAAATAAAATATGATATATTTTATTTCTTCTATAGGATTTTTTTTTAATTATATCATATGATAAATCCATTTAACTACATAAAGATGAACTAGTTTGCTTTTCGAAAACAACCGGGTAAACAAAGAAGGATCCATGTTCAGGTTACCCGAGTAAGCCGAGTTTTCTCTTTTCCTTTTTTCTCTAAAGGCCTAACAAGTATTCTCGTCCGTGTTTCCGGACTTTTGGTTGGTTTTTAACTACACCAAATTTAATCAATATGTTTAAAATGAAAATATCAACTTGATTTAAAATGTACTTTTTTTTAAAAATTTGATTTGGCTTTATGAGATGTTAACTTATTGGCATGAAATGAGGACCAACATTTTGAAAATTGGTTGAGTGCAAGGTTAAGGGATGAACTCAAAATGGTTTGAAGGTTGCTTTTGTTATATGCTTTGCTTGTAGTATGGGCAAACACAATATTCTTGATTGTAACACCTATCCCTATTATACATTTGCATTATTTCTTGTAAATTGTTAACCAAGTACAACATTTTAAAGTGTACAAGTTTTTAATGTAGGTGGGTACGACTGGAGGAGAGGCTTCAACTGCAAGGGACATAGGTGTTGTGGGAGGTATCACGTGCGATGAGCATGACCTACAAAGACAAAATCCACATCAGCACCAGATGGCTTTCCACATCAGCAGGCCAACTCATCCTGTATCCAACATCATCTTGCCACATCAGCAAGCACATCATCACAGCTCCATTATGCTTGATGAAGACTCATTCCATGTCTCAAGAATCATGGACAATTTTCAGGTAACAACGATTATATGTGTCGTTTTTCTAACCATTTAGAACATCTAACGTAAATTACATAAAACAACGTTTTAAAGAAAATAAGAAGTTGATGGACGTAAATGTTGCATCGTTCAAGACTCACAACGTAAGGATCGATATAGTCGTTTCGTATCATATAGTCTCTTGCTAGTTTTTTTAATATAATTAATCGAGTGTGTTTCAAAGAAAAGATGTTTGTTGCAAAACAGTAGAGATTTATATGGTTTTATATAACACATGAAAAATCATTGTCTCTCAAGTACTAAATATATATTAACAAAATGTTTGGAAGACATAAGATGGACAAGAACTGAGTAGGGTTTGCTTTGTTGCTAGCTAAGTTGTGAACAAGTGTGCATATATATATTTTAACTTTTATAGTTCCCTTTTACTTGAAGACAATGCATTATCATATGAATTATGATGTTTATGTGGTTAGAGTGAATATATAGAAAAATGTTTAAAAGAATATTAAAAACACAAGTACATGAACTAATAAACCATCCTACGTACATTTTAGGGAGCTTTTAGAATTGCTTATTAAACTGCTTATTTGATTTTTTATTAGCACAAGCAAAGATTGCTCTAACATGTTGATGACTTGCTTATTAAAAACTCTATTAGCTTATGGTAATCCATAGTATAATAACAATAACGCTTTTGGTCATGAAATAGCAAATGAACTTTTTCAAATTTACCGATCTGGTACGTGAACTCTGAAAAAATTGTGTAAACGTAACGAACTTTCATAAATGTTCTAATCTGCGTGCATACATGATAGTATGACACGTGGCACCATCTATAATGTGACACGTAATCAAAATGTGCAAACTGAAATACTTTATTAAAGTCCGTTACATTTACACACATTTTTTCACGGTTCACGTAACAAAACGAAATAATTAAGAAAGTTTATTGCTATTCTGTGACCAAAACCCAAATAATAATTATCATTAGAAATATATTTTTTTCAATATAGAGAAAGTTAGATATATATATATATTATTTTTCTTAGTATGTCATAGTGACAATTTTATATGATTTCAGCAAGAGCAACATCATCATAAGATGGGAGGAGGGAGATCAACATCAGGATTGGAGGAACTCATAATGGGGTGCACACCATCATCATCAACTGATATCAAAGAAGTTAGTTTTTCACCACCTTTTTGACTCTGAATTTTATGTAATTACTATATATATTTTTATATTATATTGCAAAAATATATATAAACAAAAAAAAAAGTTAAGACTTATAGATTAATATTATTTTAATTAAAGGAAGAGAAGGGAGATAATAAAGCATTTAATTTGTTCCTTTTCCCTTTTCCTCTTTTGATGGTTCTCAATGCCCATTTCTTTTTATTAATTTTTGTGTTAAATATTAAAAATATATTGCAAAATAATAACATATGATAATTAAATAGTATACTAGGCCTTATTCTTCTTGTTATTCCCTTTCCCTTTATAGCAATGTGTTTAGTTGTGTGTCTTTTTATATTTTCTATTTAAAATTTAGTTTTTCTTATTATAGGAAATTAACACTCTCAAGAAAAGAAATAAACCAACATAGTTGTCAATAATTTGTTTGTTCCATTCCCATGGCCCACAGAGGTAAATCCAACGAAATTAAATTTTGGAAATTAGAAAATTTCAAGAAAAATCAAGTTGATCGAACTGGTCCATTGTTGGTGACCAAACATGATTTTGGTTGTGAAAAAATGGTAAAAGTTCTTACTATTATTTATTCATTTTCTTTTCTTAATCTTATGAACAATAAAAATTTATAAATACAAATGATACAAGTATATAAATATAATCATTCACCATTACATTATAAGGTTAGTACTCATTTTGTTGCAAAAATATGTATTACGGCAAACTTTTTACAACTTATACCACCTATCTCACAATTTATGTCTCACATGTATACGTATTGCTATATACGTATACATTTTTTCCTTTATTCATTTCTTTCGCTTTGAAAATGTTATGCGAAGCCAATTTTAACATATGCTTTACTCAATTTATGTGAAATATATACTAAATTTTGCTTGTATATATAATCTACTTTTATTTCAAATGTGCATAACCGTTTTATCTAGCTAACATATTTTATTAAATTAGCTCAATATTTTATGGGAGAATATAATGAGGCAAAAAATAAGCACCAAAATCATGGATGTTGGCATCTAACACCTTCTTTCCCTCTTTTTGAACAAGGAAAAAGACAAAAGTACAAAGAAACTCAAGCTTATACACACACATGTCCCAAAGTAAAAAGCTCTAGTGAGACCACTTTTTTTTATTCGACATTGGCGTTGTTTTGCTTATACCGACTCGAGTACGTACGTACCTAATATTCAAACACGAGTCTTGACAGTGTTAGCATAGCGTGCCTCACATCTTCTCAAGGATTTTGCCATTTTCGTTTTTTTTTCACACCATCGCTAGTCCTACATCACAATAATCTTCACTTTAGAATGATGTTACGGCTCATCAATAGGGAATAAAGTGGCAAAATGTACTAAATTATTTTGAACTCGTGCCGCCCTAAAAACTTAAACTCATAGTATACGTATGGGTTGTGTACAATACGACATGAATTTAAGATGATTTCAGCCTTGTGCTTTCGAAAACTCTTCACAGTATGTGATCTAAATACCAAGCAACTGGTTTTTGAATTGAAAGGCAAAAGTTATATAAACAATGTAAGATGACCCAAAAACTTTTGTGATGAATGGCATCCTAGGACAAAGAGAGACACAAGACCCTATGTGATTGAAGCCCAAAAAGCACCATGAAATTTAGGTATAACTTCCACATGACCAACTTTTTCCATTCCTTCTTTTAGAAAATTAAAAGCTTAACAATGAGATCCATTCTTGATATCATATAAGATGTTTGGATTTAAGCCAATAATTGGTGTTGAAAGAAGTAAATTAAGTGATTATAAGTGTAATTTTTCTTAGTTGTCAAATACCAAAGTAATAACATATGTGGAAAAAGTAAATAATATGTATCTATATATCCTTGGCATCTAATAAAAAGTAGCCATGAACAAAAACTCATGATTTAATGGTGCATATGCTTTCTGCTTATGTAACGGGCTAAGACTCACATCTTATGAACTTAAACGCTTTTTGAAATAATATATTAACATGGTGTAAAAATATTTTATACTAAAAAAATTAATCTCTTGTTTAAGTTTAAAGACTTGAATTGAAAACCTTAGAATCTAACTAGAAATTTGTGTCTTGTTATGAAAATGCAGGAGTCATCCATCACAAACCACCAAGAGGCAGATTGGCTGAAGTACTCCAATTTCTGGCCTGATCCTGACAGTCAAGATCATCATTGAAATCATAAAAAAAAAAACACTAAGTAAAAGAAGACAACATCACTATCATCATCATCATGACCACCCTACTTGAACACACATACCCCATTTATTCACTCTTTTTCTTTTTTACTTTTCTTTAGAAATGTATGCAATTTGCAGGCCTTTGATACATATACAAATCAGGGCTTAAACAGAACTAACTGCACAACAAAACCCCATGTTGGTAAAGTGAAAAGAAGCATCCAAAAAGAGGAAAAAAGAAGAAAAAAGAATTCAAGAAAAGGTTCATCTACACTGACATCAAGATAGAAGAGCAAACCTCTAAAAAAGAAAAAAAAGAAACCTTCTTTTCTGCATGAAAATCATCACCAACATGATTACAGTTTTACTATCTTTTGTGGATTTTATTTCTTTTATTTTTTATTTTCTTTAATTATTTGTTATACCCCCTCTTCTATTGTTTTTATATAGAGGATACACAATATGAATAGAATTTGTGCATAACATTAACTATATATTGGCTTTCTTTTGTGCTCAACTTAGCTTTTTCAGAATAAGTTATGCTTTCTTTCTTTCTATCATCTTGGTTTAAAAGTTAAACACAATCTTGTAAAGGTATTTAGAGTAAAGCTAGAGAGATATAAGAAAAAAACGAAGAAAAAAAACTAAACTCGGCCAAGATTACTACAAGGCTTGATGATCGATCCAACTTTAACCATGTATGATTAACCTTCCTCCTAGTTCCTACATCAATTCCTAATCCAAGTAGAAGCTAACCGCTGAATACTATGTTATACGCCTAGCCAAGCTAGGGGCGGAGCCAAAATAATTTACTGGAGGGGGCACATTTTGATAATTTTTAAAAACTACACTACAAATTGGTTCTTAGGGGGGCAAATTACAAAAAAGCCGAATATTTTAGAAAACTTACACTACAAATTTTTTCGTTAGGAGGCACTTGCCCCCCGGGCCCAAAAATGTAATTCCATTGTTAGTGTAGTTTTTAAAAACTTAGGTATTCAATCATGTGCAACTCTCCAGACCAAAATTATGTGAGTCATCTGCTATCCTGAAACCCTCTTCAAATTTCAGCAATTGTGCTAAAGAACATATACCACCTCAAAGTTACTACAACCGCATCTGTATTCAGAGTGTATGACTAAAGATTATACGCCATCACAACACTGAGACACTCCGCATCCCGTTAGCAGCGTGCGCACGCGCCTAGCCGCAGGCACTTACTTCCCCGCCAACACCCCGGTCTCCCTTCCCATATCTCCCCGCGCCTCTGCGCCTGGCATTGAAGTTTAGAGTGACCATGGTTCAATCTTCGCCAGGCAATGTGGCTATTGTTGGAACTTAGATTTTACTCTCTCACATGAGGTCTTTGAGGTATGGTTAGAATGAGTTCGATTCGATTAGTATTGCCGGAAACAGCCTTTCTGGGCGGAAAACCAGCCTTTCTGGGAGATCTTCGTTTGAGCTATTTAATTTCATTGTCGTACGATTATAATTTATTTATGAGTATATATTTAATTTAAGCTCAAACTCGACTCTATTTTGTCCCGAGTTAAACAACTCACGTGCTTGTTCTGATATATGTCCGATTTTGTATGAATAAATACATATGTAGAAGAAATTAAACCTAGTAAAAACTTTCATTGCCGTACAATAGTAACGTACTTTCTCAAATGTTCCGTTTTGGTACGTGGACTTTTTTTTTCCACTTAATGTAACGAACTTTCAAGTTTTGTGTTAATTTGCACCAACCTTGACTGACAACCGGGAAAAAGTTATAAAACAGGAAAAAAGCCTACGTGGCATGTTTAATACTTTCTCCAATGTTCCGTTTTGATACGTGAACATTTTTCTAATGTTCCGTTTTGGTACGTGAACTTTTTTATACACACGTTTTTATACTCACTTTTTTATACACTTTTTGTACACGTTTTTATATACGTTTGCATACACGATTTTATGCACACATTTTTACACATATTTTTATACACATTTTTATACAAATATTTGTACACATACTATTATACACGTGTATAAAAATGTGTAAAAAATATGTATAAAAATGTGTATAAAATGTGTGTATAAAAACTTGTATAAAAATGTGTATAAAAATATATGCATAAAAATATGTGTATAAAAATGTGTATAAAAATGTATATCTAAAATGTGTATATAAATGTGTGTATAATAACGTGTATGAAAACGTGTATAAAAATATGTGTATAAAAATGTGTGTAAAAATATGTGTATAAAAATATATATATAAATATGTATAAAAATATGTGTTTAAAAATATGTGTATATAAACGTGTATAAAAATATGTGTAATAAAAAATGCATGTAAAAATGTATGTATAAAAACGTGTGTATAAAAACGAACGTGTATAAAATGTGTGTATAAAAACGTGTATAAAAATTCGTGTATAAAAATATGTGTATAAAAATGTGTATAAAAATATTTGTAATTAATTCTGTGTATAAATGTGTGTATAATTAACGTTTAGTATAAATTTTGTGTATATATATATTGTATTAAAATATGTGTATAAAAATATGTATTTAAAAATATGTGTATAAAAATATGTGTATTAAATATTTGTATAAAAACGTGTATAAAAATGTGTGTATAAAAATGTGTGTATAAAAACATGTGTTATAAATGTTGCTTAAAATATGTGTATACAATAAATGTGTATATAAAATACAGGATATATATTTAAAATAAAATAATTATATAAAAATAAATTAAACTACGATTAGTATAAAGGGACTAGAACGTTTGCAAACATTTATTGGCTAAACCAATAGTATAACGTTGCAACGGTCGTTAAGTGGAAACAAAAATATAGATGTTCCGGTAAAAACAAAGTTGAGGTTGCAAAATTATCATAAAACTTGAATAGTTCGTTGACATTAATGGAAAATAAAATGTATCACAGTTACCATAAACGATACAATAGAGAAAGTACGTTGTATTGTACAGTAATACCCTTTATCAAAACTGAAGGTACATAAAAGATTAAGGACATTATTAGCAACGTACTTTCTCATTTGAGCCATTATCAGACATGAACCCAAAAAGTACCGACATAACCATCATACTTTCAAATTTTGTATTCATTATCATAGTTTAGAGTCTCCTATGCACGTCCTTTGAACTACACGACGTTTTGTAATTAATCAAAAATATGTTTTCTTTTTCTTTTTAATTATTTTTTAAAGTTTTCTTATACACGTTTGTCCTTTATATACGTTTTTTATATAAAAAAAATTCTAATTATCATGTCTTTTCTAAAAAATATGTTTTCTTTTTATTACACGTTAGTCCTTTATCCGTGATATATATATATATATGTTTTTATATATGTTATATTATATATATATATATACATATATATATATATATATATATTTATACACGTATGATAATTAAATAATAAGAAAATTTTAAAAATAATTAGAAAAGAAAAAGATAACATATTTTTTAGTTAATTACAAACGGTCGTTAGTCAAAAGGAGTAACGGTGCAAGAGCAGGGACGGATCTATTGTTTAAATATGGGGGGCAAGTGCCCCCATGGCTCGTCGAAAAAGTAAAAAATTTAGTGTAATTTTGACTTTTTTTCGAATGTGCCCCCCACTCGAGATTCAAATTGCCCCCCACTCACGTACTAAAACCCAAATTCAACACTTTAAAATCTTATAAATCCTTATCTTTAACTAAAAATACTCGATTTATTATTTCGATCTTAGTTTTTTCTTTCACATTTTGTTGCCATTGCAAAAAAAAAAAATTGCCCCTCATAAGCCATATTCCTGGGTCCGTCACTGTGCAAGAGATGACTCTAAAACGTATGATAATGAATCAGAATTTGAAAGTTGGATGGGTATTGTGGTACTTTTTTTTAGGTTCGTGTCTGATAATGGCTCAAATGAGAAAGTACGTTGCTATTAAATGTCATTAACCCTTACATAAACCTGTGAAGTTTAAGGTTAACTGAACTAGTTAAGTCAAGACTCTTGAACTTCATTTTCTTATTCAGTCCAGGCTCTTACATAATTGTAGACAGATATCTTTGGTCAGTTTGAGTAAATTATTTAAAAAGCTGGAATTTGTCATATCGAATAAAGCAACCAGAGATAGAGATAGACGAACGTGCATGTAATATAGCCTTTGCTTTTCAAGTGACATGCATGTAGTATTTCATTCAAAAAGCTGAGTTTCTTACTAATATTTTGCTTTTTCACTTTAATTTCAAATTATATATGACTTATATCTTATTTTGGATGTGTTAAAGGAAAATTGTTGCATATTTAAGGAATGAAAATAATACTACTATCAAATTGAAACAATAATGCTTTATTTTGTAAAAATGTTGAGAGTTTTTGGTGTAACTTGGAACGAGTGTAGTGGTGACCGCATTCAATACTGTCAGGCTCTGGGGGTAAGGGACACGTTGTCCAACCCCCATTACACGCGGTCTTAAAATCGAAGTCTTTAGTTCATATAACATAGTAATATCTCTTCTCCTAAAAGAATAAATAGCTACTCAACTAAGATAGTACATTATTTAATTAGTAAATTTAAAATCATGCATGATAAAGAAACAAAATAATGAAGTGTTGTTTAAGTTAAAAAGTTGGTATTCAATTCTTAGCACTTTTATAGAAGATTTTGGATGCCTTTATAAAAGAAGTGGAAGTAGGAGATATTACAAGTAAGCTAGTTCAAGTTACTAGTCTTATTGCATAAACACACACTAATTGTTTCTATGTAATGTGTGTGTTTTTGGTTAGATTTGGTCCCATAAAGAAGTTGCAGATAGAATAGAGCATCAAGGAATATCACAACATGCATGGCTACATTTTGTTACTTTTTATTAATCCCACCCTCTTATTTTTCATGTGTTACAATAAACCCCTTGAACTTTCAAGGAAGCAACCTATAACAACGACCACTCGTTATGTTTCTTGTACAAATTAAATTGTCATACTACATTTCCTTATATGAATAAATTTTTAACCTACATTAACCCTCACATATGGACTATCTCAGAAAGCGTAAACCCCTTATTCGAAAGCTATCTCATTGAGGGCAACACTCAGTTGAGATTATGGTTCTAAGCTAGAAATCTACTAGTGGTGCACAAAGTGTTGGCTGGACCGGGCTTTGATAGCTAATATCGGAACAATCTTCATACTTTTGGTCGGACTCAGTTTACGACCAAGATTTTCATGAATTGATCGGTCTTTTTAAGACTTCTTAGGCCGGGCTAAGATCGGTCCCCAGCTTTAGTCCATCCATACAGCTATGTAAGCTAGTAGCAATACGTACAGCTAGCTTTCTTAGCTAGCGTTGCCTCTCTAAAAACATGCTTTTATCCTGTTCTTATATATTCTCTTTACTAAATTTGGATATGATAACTAAAACTATATACGCCTTTATAAGCTAATATAACAACCGAACCAATTTTCTTAGCTTTTGTGTTTGAAAGCATGTTTTATTCTCTTGCTAAATTTGGATACGATGACTAAGTCTAGTTTGCTAAATTTTATTATCTTTTCAAGAACAATGTAATGTAATGTAAAAATCATTCTAAATTGCATTGTATGCAGTCAAGGCTGTATACTAGTCCATTAACGATTTTAAGCCCCGTATACTAGTCCATTAACGATTTTAAGCCCATAACACGGGCATGTCATTGTCATTTCGTCTTGGACCAATAACACCAAACTTGGTAAAAGAAAAGTGGATGGCACAGGATTTTCTATCTCAATTTTCTAGAACTTCTACTTCAACTTCAACATCTTTCGTAAAGTGAGATGTAAACAACTTTACCTTTACTCCAAAGCATAAACTAAAAATGCTGCTTCCATAGACTTCTGGCCTTTTTGCAAAAATTGGGAATCGAACCCTCAACTCAGTCTTTCAACTAATACAATCCTCCTAATTTATGTTAAATATTTTGCACGGAGCTTTGCTACATCCTCCTAATTTATGTGCCTACTTATCCTCCTACACACACAAACATAAAATATGTTTTTTTCCCACTCATTATCTCTCTACATCTAAATCGTTGATTCTGCTATTTGTCAGGATCCACATCAGTAGGAAGAAAAGTAAGAACAAACTGTAGGAGGCGTTTAGTATTCGCCTTCCTAAACTCTTGAAGGATCTTGTTACGTGATGTGGTGACTTGTTTGGAAGTTCAGAAATCGCCTTTTTTTCAGCGATCCCACTTCTAAACCGGATTCCTTATTTGATGATGTGGTCCAAATGTCTTTTTTATGGATGAATAGCAGGTCTAAGTCTCGGTTAAACTGGATTTCTTGGCTTAAAAGCCCCATGTGTATTAGTATGTAATCCTTCTAGCCTCTTGCTAGTTTTCTAATAAAAGTTTTGCCGTTCAAAAAAAAAAGAACAAAGTGTAGGAGGATTTATCATTTCTCTTTTGCACGAGATTTGAATCCACACCGTATTAAAAGCTAGCTTGAAATGAGTGATCCATAAATATATGAGATAAATATCAATAACAAATTCTTTAAATATTCAATAAATAAATCATATTTATTTATTTTTCATCATAACAAAAAATCCACTTTCCTATCTTTTTTTCTTTGAATAAACTATCTTTTAAACAGTAAACCGTTAAGCAATAAAAAGTACATTATCGTGACAAGAATGATTTTATCTTTTAGTAGACGGGTACTCAGATATACTTTCGACAAACATTTTTTTCGAGTCTTTGTTGTGCTCAAATTTACGCTGTGAAAAATCACATGTGATTTGTTCTTTTAAAATTATATGTGATTTTTAAAATAATGATATAACGTAGATTTTACAAATTACATGCGATTTTTCACGGCGTGAATTTCAACACTAAAAAAAACTCTAAAAAAAAGTTCTTCAAAAGTATATAGAAGTAACCTTATGTAGAAAAACGAAGTATTAAGCGGCCGCACATTGCTGCAGAGCCTAATATTCGATAATAATATAAGAGAAATAATAAAACTAAGAAATGAAGTTTTGATGTGTTATAACAAATGAAGGTGATATATAACATATTCACTAACACTTGTGTATATACAACATACGCCGAAAATTTGACTTGTAATGAATCTAACATACCAAGCAAAAAAAAAGAAGATACATTCCCAATTTGGTTTATTACGTACAAGTGATTATTGCTTGAAATCGATTTTAGCAGACTTCTAAATACCACTACAATGAATACAACATACCATGCTTTGTGTGATCTTTGTTTCATGACTTAGACCAGCACTTTCAAACTCATGTTTTTCTGGTAGATGCTATGCATAAGTGACCTGCGCAACACAATCTCCTTGAAGTCATCATCTATAATGCGCACGACATAAGGCATTGTGTCGTCCAAACCTGCGTAACCCGATTTTTTTGGCTGAGTGTGATTCAACGGGGTAAATTCGACTACACGGGTCCTGCACAAAGCCGACGACAAACCTGACCTTTCATCCCATATCTCTTTAGTAGCTTTACCAATAGCTTGATGTTGAGGAATTCACTCGACACCTTCATGCAAACAATTCGAAAAAGTTAGAAGCTAATACCATGATTATGATAAATAAAGCTAATTATTTAGTATAA
The DNA here is from genome assembly GCA_026074375.1 of Tanacetum coccineum. Taxonomy (NCBI): domain Eukaryota; kingdom Viridiplantae; phylum Streptophyta; class Magnoliopsida; order Asterales; family Asteraceae; genus Tanacetum; species Tanacetum coccineum. The sequence continues at coordinate 10,211 of BQNB010020386.1, read as the reverse complement.
AATAATGGCCAAAGACAATTCAAATTCAGATGATCAAAATGCAAAGATCAATGATTAAATGGACCAAGCTAAAGAAATGTAGGAAACAGAAAAGATTGAATTTGCACCAAATGTCTTTCGCCACATCGTTTTCTATCCTTATAAGGTGGGTTCTCCAAACTTTGGTCTGAATCCCTTTTAAGGTGTTTGATAAATGGTTAAACATGAATGATTTTAGTACCCCGATATCATCTTCTTGGGATAATCTTTCCTTCCCTCGATCACCTGACATCCTCTTAGAAAAACATACTTAAGGCATTGAGATTGGAAATTAAAAAGTGGGATGCTCATCATAGAGAGGCTGAATATCGCCGCAGAGACGAGATTAATAGAAAGCTTAGGGATTGGGATGAAAAAGCCAAATAGGGGTCTTTTAACGATCGTGATATTGAATACGGATGAATGGATTATGTATTTGCTTCAAATTGACCGTCTTCGTAATGAGGATTTGAAACAAAGGTGTAGGTCTAGATGGGTGGTGGGGGATGAGAACTCATGTTTCCTTTATTTTATTCTCAATAATAGGTATGCTAAATACTCGATTAAAGGTATGCATGTTAATGGGTGTCAAATTGATTTTCTAGGAGATATCAAACAGGCGGCATTGGATCATTATGCAGCCTGATTCAAAGAATCGAATACGCATCAACCTCGTTTGGAATCTAATATATTTCGAAAACTCTTTTCCTCGGAGGCTTCTCTGCTAGAGTCCGATTTTTCCTTAAATGAAGTCAAGGATGCGGTTTGGGAATGTGCGGGTTCTAAAGCCCCTGTGCCCGATGATTTCTATTTTAATTTTAATATAGCCTATTAGGATGTTGTTTTGTTGTTGAGTAATATACACTCATGTGGAAGGTACATTAAAGTCTTTGGTTGTCATTATTGATTGCCATTAATAATGATGAAGGTTTTGTTGTTGTTTATTCTTAAGTTTCATATGATGACGATGACTCTTTTGTTGTTATTATTGTTTAATTTTTTAAAGTTTGATTGATGTATATAATAAGGGTTTTTTTGTTGTTGATAATAGAGATAGTTGATAAGTGATTATGGTGATGATAATGGATTCATGTTGGTTATCATATAGTTTAGGTGTGTTAGGTGTTAATTTATGTTCTAAATATCAAAAGATTGTTGATGTTCTTAGAAGTTGGTTTAAAGAAATTATAAATAAAAAATATATATTAAAGAAGAAAAAGACAAGAGTATTTGAGTAATATACACTCATGTGGAGGGTAGCTAAATTATTAGCTAAATTGGTTGATGTAAGTTTAGGACTTGTTTTGTTAAAACCGATATATTCCGGATCTACAGTTCGTGAATTATCGTACCAATATTGTATTTCTTGCTCAAAGAGCTCGGACATAACATTAAAAACTTCAAAGGATAAATTTACAAACTTGTTTTAGATTCACCATAACTTTAAACTTTTCCCGTCTCTTACGGTACTTTTTATAAAGAAGCAATTGCGATGTCTTTTATAAAAAACAAGTGGTTTTATGAAATTTTTAATAGATATGTTACCGTAGAAATACAAATTATTGATAGAACAATACCTTTACTGCTTTTCCTGAATATACCTGAAGGGTTTAGCCTTCCATAGAGCTAAGAACGTTTTGATTCAAAGCTCTGATACCAAGATGAAAATTACGTTCCTAGGAATTTTTATCTTGTATTAAAGCTCAAAAATTAAAACTTTAAAGTACAAGTATTGCTTAACACACCTTTTTATTAAAATACTGCGGAAGCTTGATATTACAAGGGTGGTGGTAGTAGTAGTGGTGGTGGTTTTTCGATGATTTTTACAAACGATTACAACTGCCTTTTATAGGCTATACAATCGGAGGATATGCTTTTGGCATAAAGCATATGCTTTAGCATCTGGCATATTAGCCTTTAACATTAATATCTAACGCCCGTTAACATTTGGGATCACTAACGTTATTCTTTTCAAAGATATGATCCGTACAACAAAAAGTTTTTAGGGACGGTTGGTGCAAATTTAAACAAACCACAGGGATGATCTGTGTAATTTACTCTAATTTAAATGAGTTGGTTTAAGGATAAACAAATCAGCAAACTTTCGCACATATGCTTTTTCATATAAAATTTTTCAAAAAATATAATTTAGGACTAAACGGGTATATTTTTTAAATTATGACAAACTAGTATTTTATGTACAACATTGAGGACGAATGGTGTATTTAATTCATAATTTTGTTGTGTTCTTGTGAACTTTGTGTTTTGGTTAAATCTTTTTAACACTACAACAATAATGCAGTTTTGGGTCGAAGAAAATTTAGGGTCGACAATGTCGACCCTAAACTACACATGGGGCCCACAATTATTCACCAAAACTAGTAAGTCAACAAAATAAGTTTGGGTCAAAAGTTCGACCCTAAGTTTTTATATAACTTTTTATATTTTTTAATGTATAAAATGTATTTAAAAGTATATATAAATACTAAAACAGTTTTGGGTCGAAAGTTAGGGTCGACAATGTCGACCCTAACCTTTTTACCAAAATTTAATTAGCCCGCCAAGGTTTAGTTTAATCCCGCTAAAACAAATTTCTTTTTAAATTTTTTTTTTTACTTCATATAAAAGAGTAAATTTACTTCATATAAAAAAATTACTTCATATAAAAAAAAAAATTTAAAAAAAAGAAAGAAAAGAATTCTTTTAAAAAAAATTCCACAGCAGCCCATTTACCAGATGAAGAAGGAGATGATCCAGCTTTTTTTTTGCCCTATTGGTTAGTGTTTGAAGAATCTTCCACTCGGGATGCACATTGATCTTCTTTGTCATCCTTCTTGGCCCAAGATGTATGGAGCCGTAGGTCAGTTTTTTTCTCACTACAACTCATCAAACAGTGCCCGTCCATTTATGCCTCCTGCTTTTAATCTTGTACCCCCACCCCCACCCGCTACTATGCCCCAACTCGCCCCTGAATGGGCTCACTTACTCAACCCTCCCATGCCTTATAATTAACAACTCCCACCTTACTATACCGGCCCACCTCACTATACCGACCCACCTTACTATACCCGCCCACTCCAACCACTTCAACGTTCCTATACCGGCCCATTTCCTTTCACTCCCGTCACTAATAATACATTTAACAACTGTTATCGTCCCACTATCAACTCCAACCTCGCCTCTAGTTCTAACCCTCAAAACGAACTTTCCCGCTACATAACGAATCCCCATATGAACGATGCGCGGATGTAACACCCCCAAAAATCATGACAACGCAGCGGAATTGTAACATTGGGGTGCTACTTCAGGGCACAAACACAAGTCACGG
>BQNB010020385.1:6106-65558 GCA_026074375.1 Tanacetum coccineum | reverse complement strand
CATTGTGTTCATTAATTTGAGACAGAATTGGGGATTTTAGGGTTTAGCAGCAATAATATGCTTTTTGTGTGAATAAGATAAGAGAGAGAGAGAGAGAGAGAGAAATGGAGATGAATTTTAGGTGTTACGTAAGAAATTAGTGAAGTTCAGTCGACCCCTATGGTTTTTGGATGTCAAATTACATAAAAGCCCTTTCGCTTTTTTTAGTGTAAATTTAGTCCAAAGTATAATTTAATCTAAGCCATTAGATTTAAAAAAAGGAGGGGCTAATAAAAGGCTAAGATCTCTTCTTTCCTTCTCACAATATATAGCCTTCTCAAATGAACGCTTGTCTATATATATATATATATATATATTCCATTGAGAAGGTTTTTATTTTGAGAAGATTGAGAAATCTACGTTTGAGCAAATTGATTTATATTTTTTTTATTTGATTAACAAGTAAACATCATTTAATAGTGAATCAAAGCTATAAATCACAAATTTGATTCACAAATCATTGCTAAAATTGAGTTATGGTAATGATTCCTTAAATTTGTATAGAAGATTCAGTATTTTACTTATATTGCAAAAACGAGAGATTTTTTAACATTGATTCGAATTTTTTACACATTTTGAATTATAATCACATTTAAAATGGTTTTATCTTGAAAAATCTTGAATCAAGTTAAAATTCATTTCATTTTGAAAACCTTCTCAATCTTCTCAAAATAAAAACCTTCTCAATCGATCCGGATTATATATATATATATATATATATATATATATATATATATAATAGATATATATATCTTACATCATATATAACAGGATAAATAAATACCACCTCATGCCACACTAATGCCACCTCACCCAAATTAATGCCACATCACCCACATTTTAATCCACCTCATCTTAAATCAAAGCCATGTCATCATTTATATGCCACATCACTTTAAATTAAAGCCACCTCACCTCACAAAGCCTCCTAAAGCCACGTCATCCGAAAATTGTTTAAAAATTTAGGCCCAAGTAAGATTCGAACCCTGGCGATTTGATACAAGAAGCAAAGCTTCAACCACTGTACCAAACCTATTTTTGTGATAGACAATTAAAAAACAAAATAGTCATTTTTAATAACTCCTAATTATTCAAAATAAACCATTTCCAAAAACTCGCCAAATTAGTTTTATGAGGAGATATCAGTTGCCAAAAATCACGCAAAACTTCTCCCTATTAATGTTTGATTTTTAGAAAGTCATATTAATTTAAATTATGATACAATCACGCCATAAACAACAAAATAAGATCTACTAATCATTCCCTAAACAAGAAATTCATCAAAATTAAACGACTCATCGATTAACAACCAGGTATGTGAATTCGTGATTTTATAAATATAAATTGATTTAGTTGTTTGATTAAGGGTTTAATTGATTATTGTTTCTTTCATCTTTATTTGATTAATTAGACCGTTTTTATAATTATCCACGAATTTATACAATGAGCAGTATGTTACTATGATTATTTTTATTATGTTTTTTTTGAATAATTAGGATGTTTTTAGAATTATCCTAGAATTTATCATCAAGATTAATTCATGATCGATTTTTCACATTTTCAATCATCCCCAAACAAGGATTCATGATCGATTTTCACCATGTGTGCTTAAAGGCCAACAGATACAAATTTGTTAACAACTAGGTTTGTGGATTGGTCTTTCATTTTTGTTTGATTGATTTGATCATTTTTACTATATACATTTGATTAATTATCCCTTGAAATATGATTTCCAATATGGGTTCTTATTTTAGTTTTAGAGATTTGTTTTTATGCATTTGTGAAATTTTATTATTGATTTGAGTTTTGAAAACAACCATGGCAGTAAATATATCCATTCGGTTGCTATTATAATTTTTAGGATGTTCGTTTGATAGTTTTTATGATTATCCCACAATAGATGGTATGACTGTTTTTACTTGGTAGGTGTTTTTAAATTTAGTTATTAACGATAACGTCCACCATGTGTTCGATAAAATGCTTTAGTCACATTCATAAAGTACATAGGTAAAGAGAAATTTGGTCAATGAGATTTTTTTAGTATTTTTCATTTGAATGATTGTGTGCTATAATGTTTAACACTTATGATTTCTTCGTTACTTGCAGGTACTTTGTCTAGATAACAATTACTGTATTTTGCTAACGACATTCAAAAAGTGATGAAGGTGAATATCTACCACATTATCTAGAGAACAAACACCTAACCAGTCGTCACATTCAGGTACTTTTGAAATATTATAATTATTTACATTTTTTTTATTTTATCCTATAATGAATGACACTACAAAAGTTATATCCTATCCTATAATGAATCTATTTTGTAAGGAGATAAAGGAAAGTGATGTTGCATTGGATATGTTTTTACTAATGAGTTTGCATTTTATAAAGTGTTTAATATTTGGTTGAATAAATTATTATGAAGGTGGTCGGGTGTGTTTACGCATGTTCCTAATGCCGTGATTTTGACATCAGAGGTCAAGTATGGTAACGAGTGAGCTAGGTCAAGTGTGGTAACACGTGAGATGATGTTCAGTTCCAAGAGCCATTGCTACCAACACAGGTAGTCTGCTTCAGGTTTATATTTAACGATAGAAGATATTTGATAGGAATTAAAGTAAATATGCATATAACTATTTTTTTACAAGCAGATCAACAATCTAGACTACTTTTTAACATTATAGCACTAACAACCAAACACCCTTATAAAACAGTTATAAAACCGTAAAGGGAGTTTTGATAATTGGCTAAACCAAACAGCCCCTCATAGCCGAGATAATTGACTAAACCAAACACCTGGCGTTTTAGAAATCCACAAATTTAAATAGAGTCACTTATTTTATGTAACTTGATGTTTTTAATGTCTTTTAATAATTTTAATGTGTACAAGTTAAATGAACTATTATGATAAACAAACTTGATGTATTTTCTGTTATTGATGTTCACATAATATAGTTATTCCTATATTAGATGATATTCACTATAGCTTTAGTGTAACTGTAAAGAACACATGGTCATATTTTCCCCCACTCAAGATAGCTTTATGAATGACATGTTACTTATTCATCTTCATGACAACCAAACTATAATTAGATATACGTTTATGATTCCTCATGTCCATGGAGAACTTACTGATCCAGAAATCAACATATTTAATCGTGAAAGGGTATTCATTGACACCATTCTAAAACCATTAATACAAAAGTTCCCAAGATTGAAGACCGTCATGAAGCATGTTACTACTATAGATGCTGTTAAATTTGTTGAGTCTTATGATAAAGGTATTATTTTGTTTGCTTCTTTTGCATGAAGTTATTTTATGTCTAACATGCAATTGTTTTTTAGGTCATGTTGCGATTACAGTCACCTCACAACATTTTCTCAATAGAAAATCAATTTTCCAGCAAGGATTGAAGCAACAATTACTGCCTTCTGGTACTCAAGAGGGAGACCCACCGTATGTATCTTGATTTTTTTTACATATACAAACAACACTAATTGAGTTTTAGTTGGCTTTTTCACATTGTTTAGAGATCATATTAGTAACACGATAATGGATTTCAAGGTTATCAATGGGTAACCAAACACCCTAACGGATCTCATTTGTAAATGCCTTTGATGGATTATCTCTGCATTCATTTAAGGTCTTCATTATTATGAACATGTTACATGCTTTTAGGCTGTTAATAACTTAATTAGTGTTATATATTTTGTGGGTTTGATAAAGATATAGTTGTGATTTTGTTCATTGTTCTTTTTATGTACTTGCAGACACTGATGCTAAAATTCAACGCTTTGTAAGGGAAAATATGGCGTTCATGTCCATTCTTGACAACCGTCTTGTACGTTTGCTTGAACTTTTCACAATAATGTGAGTTGCATAAGTGCGGGTCAAAGCCTTATTGTCAATCACATGTAGAGTAAGCTAGGGACACTTGCATGCCTAACAGGCTGTGTAGATGAACCTCTGTAATAAAATGGAAGTTAGTGGTAGATATATGTTACCAATACTTTTCTGCATAACATTAACAAATACTACTTTCTACTTTGATTATTAATTCATTACAACAAAATGAGCAATGCAGATAACATATGTTATTATGTTAACAAGTTGACCTTCATGTCATCATTTGGTTCTTTTGTTTTTTAGAAATCTTACATACCTTATATTAAACATTCTTTACATTTCTGTCCATATAAGACAGACCAAATAATGATCATGAAACACATAAAACATGTATTCCATGGTTATTGAAATACACAATAAACATATTAAGAACATAGTAAGATACTAAGTGTAGTGTAAAGAGAAAGTAGAAATGCACAAACATGCTTAATTGAGTGGCATGTTACATGTTACAAGCAATCCAAATCTTGTAGCACACTTTGAATACAAAAATGAAAAAGTAACTGTTTCTCCATAGTTTGCTTGCAATTAAAGAAGAAACCACAGCCCAAAAGCTAAATATTACCAACTGATCCTTGTTGGCACCTCATTCAGGTAAATTTCACTTTGTTTCTCTTACCTGAAATTTCTTTTAAGATTTGAGTTTTCAGTGTTCTAAAAATATCCATCTAAAAGGCATATTTGTATTAATTCATATTTTTGGTTAACATTTTGTGAAAACTTCCTCATTTAATGTCAGTTCAACTTGACCAGTGCCAACCGTAGGTTTATGCATCTCATGGTAAGATGTACTTCAATTCACAGCCATACACAACTCCACCAGTAGGTTTATTCAGGTTCTAATATTGCTGGTCAATTTGTAGCCATATACAACTGTTAAAAGCATGAACTATTTACATTTTAAAGGTATGTGCAACTGCTGAGAGCATGAACTATTTACATGGATAAAACACATTTAAAAAAGGATAGTAGATGCTGGGGTAGTTGGTACAAATATGTGTGCTCATCTCAAAATAATTGATATACCCTAATAATTAAATCATTTGTGCCCACTAAGAATTCTTGTCTTGACCATGGTGTAAAGATGATTATGAAGATCATTGGGGAGTCAGGCTAGATGAGTTACATATTAAATTCAATATTTGACTATTTTTTCCATCTTGTGCTGGTAATGATTAACTTGAGAATATGATACAACTTAAGTCTATGTCTTCTAATTAGAACATAAACCTGAGATTATGTCTTCTTATGCTCAAATTTTTACAGCCTTTCATGAGTTAATACATGGTGAAAATATGGATCTTGGTGCCTTGGTCGTGATTTTGTTACAAGTAGTCAAGATGAATGAATATGGACTTTATCATTACATAAGATTGCTTGGAATAAACTGCTTCTTTATTTTTATTTGATATGTTTTTTGATAGATCACAGATGGGTGTCAATGGAGAAAATATAGGCAAAATATGGCGAAAGGAAACCCATGTCCTCGAGCATATTACATGTGCACCATGGCTACCAATTGTCCTATTAGGAAGCAAGTAAGTTTCTTGACTTCTAACACCAATTATTGAAACAAAAAACAGATTTAGATAGTATGTAAAGATAAAACGCGATCATAACTTGAATCGTTTTGTAATCCAACAATATACCACAACATATTACATATGTAGAGAGAAGAATTTATTAGCATTATATGTTATGTAACCGAAGTTAATTTAATACTTAAACAACCTTCTATTTAATTATAACTTTTCGACACATTATGAAGCACATTCAAACTCTATTTTCCTATCCCTCATTTTGTTATGGTTGATTATATAATTCTTCCTTAAGAATGTTTCTTATGAGAATAATGACAGTCATGTAAATAATCATGTAGGTTAAACAGAGTGAGTGATGAAAAGACAATAAATTATATGGGTTGCAGGGATTATGCCAAACTTTATCATTCATTGACGAGGCATACTAATCTATATCTTATTTTGCATATTTCGTCTCCATATTCTTAGTCGAACAAATGTTGTTTCACTAGGTCCAAGTGGCTACTGATGACTTAGATGTTAAGTGTAATACATTTTAAGTGCCAAAATTCTAAACAAGGTATTCTTGTAGTTAAGTTTCATTTACCCTTTTACTATTACTTTAAATCAATTTTGTTTTATAAGTCACATGGTTATGTAAGAAGTGAAAGGATCCGCATTCACTCTTTTAGTATTACTATCTGTCTATTTGATGAGTGTAACTCTTTTTGGACAAACTAAAATAGAAATCTAGACCTCATTACAGGCATATTGGATTTGTAACCTACATGATCATAGATTTGTAAATTGTTGGTAATAAGTTAATGGATTAAGAACATCACTGATGTGCTTATTTTGTGTGTTGATTTCCTATCATAGATTCCAAAAAAAGAGAAGAACCTTGGACCCCATGATCGCTTAATTCATGTTTATCATTTTAATAAAGAGCATGCACAGAACCATATGCTATAACATGAGTATTTTAAAAAAATAGTTTGTTGGTCATAAAACTAATGTGTTAGCTTTATTTATTAACTTTAACTTTTGGCTTTAGATGCGGCTGAGGTAGAACAAACCGAGGCTACGGGGGAGAAGGAAGAGGGCGATACTTCTGTCGAGATGATTATTTTGCAGATTTGAAAGTCAATGCACGGCTTAAAGAAGTCTGCTTCACAATACCCATTTTAATTGAACCTCATATTTACCTAAAGCCTAGTTGTAGTTTATTGTTAATGAAAAGATATTACCAAGGCTGCTCAACACTGGCTCACTCAGTGTTCCTGCTATCTCTTAGTGTTCCTCCTATTTGTAGCCTGTAAGGAGCCCTTTTACTATATGTGTTGACATTAGCATAATAATGGTGCATTACTTTGTCTTCTTCAGGCAATTAGAATTGCCGCAGATGTTGACCCAGAGGTTAATCACTTAAGTGGGATGGCCAACACGACAAAAGAAGGTATATTATTTTCATGTTTTATCCTTATAAGCATTCCATTAATCTAACTTAAAGTTGTGGATCTCATTTCATCCTTTTTTGTTTTCTTTTATTCCATAGGTCTTTTTTCTTCACTTACCTACTTTTTCTCTGAAAACGGGATACACGTATGTGATTATCAGTTTGCCTTGCAATGTCAGACCACCAAAAGTGAAGCTGGTAAGTTTTAACATAAATGTTAATTCTTTATTTATTTGGAAACAGATAGCATCAAATGTCTAGGTTTAAGATCATGGAACTTGTGTATATTGTTCTGGCTTTAACCTTTAATAATAGTATTCAATAGTTAAATATCTTGATAAGCCGTTGTCATAAACAGGACATGCTGCTAAGAAGTTGCCACGTACTTTTAGTTTATGGTACTTAAATCGAGCTCTTGTGCTTAAGAACGCGGCTCATACTTCTCTTTCAGTAATTTTAACATCCAGGTGGGGAGTGGTTGAATGTAAAAAAATTCCAGTAGTTGCACAAGCTTTCATCAATCATTTTATCTTGGGTATGGACCCTCCGAATACGGTTCAATCACCATAAGGTCTTACCCATTCTGTTTCTCATTTCTTTGTTTCTAATCTAAATTTGACCATTTTAAACCATTTATTTATAACTTATACACTAAGTATACTTAGCTTTTGGTTATTTCTGGCAAGTTAAATAGAAAAAAATTATACTTTTTCAGCGTATTGGTTGAAGTACAGTTCAAAGTTTGGTACTTTTTGTTATGTAGTTAATACCGGATGCTGCGTACTATCAAAATCAAAGAGTGATTTATGGTGATCACATCGAGCTTTTAGAGGACCAAAATAAATAGTTGGTGGAAAAGGGTCATGAATTTAGCCAAATGCCGGTGGAAAAATCTCTCAACTTGTCATTCAAACGTTGAAGAAACCAAGTGTGAATAGAAAATTGAGGTATGATCATCAAGAAGTTTTAAAAGGGATGCGTCCCGCTGTCAGGGATGCTTAAAAGTGTCATTTTGCTAAACCTTGACCTATTCCTAATCATGGATGTTTGGGATTTGCATTTTACTGACTTTTGTATGTTTTTGAGTGTTTGGAATTTTGCTTAAAAGTGTAATTTTTCCTTAGAATTTTCTTTTTAAGGGTGTTTGGGAAATATCATAAGTCCCTCTTAATTGTATGTAAAAACCAATACTTTTGTTTCCTTTAATTGTACATGATTGCATCTGACATTGTTGGATCTAATCTCGTGTTTCCTTAAACGAATTAAAAATCTAAAAGAGCATTTAGCCCTTAAAGACTAATCATAATGTATTGATAACACTGATTATGATTTACTTTCTTTTCTGCTTTAATCTTATTATATTTTGTTATGATAGTAATAACTGATTTTTAACTTTAAATATTTAGTGGGAGTAGAATAATAGTACCCTTTAATTGCTTAAAGGAGAAGATTTAATATTGATGAGTTGTGCCAAAAAAGTGGGGCTTCCGAATAAGCTGTTTATATTCTGTACAACACCTTATATGAAATCACACTTTTGATCTTGCTTTCTCTATAATGTTACACTTTCCTACCTCAACTATTATTTAAAGGCAACCAAATCTAGATCCAAACTTTAGAACATAGATAAATATATGTATCTTTGTTCTCCATGAACCTAAGAATCACATACATTTTCTAGGAGCATTTTGAGATAAGGTAAACTTTCATCGTTGTAGTATGCACATCAAGTTTTGTGAACTCTTAGTAATGAGGTTTATCTGTTTGTGTTTGGAAAGACGATAATGAATGGATCTTTTACCAATGTAACTCTTTCAAAGACAACGATAAGAATTTGGGATTTATGCTTGAAGCCTGTGGCTCAAAGCTATCTGCTGATGACATGGCGCCTGCATATATGGAAGCAGGCCACGATTTACTTAAGGCCTGTGAAATACTGTATGACACGGCACCTGCATATATGTCATTTTTTCAAGAGTTAAGAGCAGAAAAAGAATGAAAATTGTTTGTATAGAGATGCTAAATACACAAAATCAACAACCAACGTTGTATACAAATAAGCTTTATTTCGCATTTAAACTAAAAACATATACTTTTGTCTTGCGGATACTTTAATACCTTTTATTTTCTCATATCAGATGAACATTTATTTATTTTCTTTGTTAATGCTTTTATCAAATAACTTGGTATGTTTATAACTGATTTACCTTTACTTGACACACTTCTTAAAGTATTAGTAGAATACATAAATTTAAAAAGTAATCAATAATTGTTAAAAAAATCAAAGTATTACTAAAATGCTTATTAAGAAATAATAAATAAATATTTAATACTCACGTCTGTGATAATAATAAGTAGCATAATATGTATAATTGATCAATAAGTATGGAATTTTTTAACAAAAAAAATAAACTTCATAAGCATACCACAAGTGATTTTATTAACTTAAAAAGGCATATTTGTATGCACTAAGTTGTTGATTTACCAACTTTATTAATTTTATTTCCTCTTATCGGATTACCGCTCATTCCTTTGTCTTGGTTCATCACTATATAAAAATTTCACAATATGCGTCGTATAAAAATTGTATTCAAGATCTTTTATTTCTGTTTTTTCGCTGGCATAACAAAAATTTATATGATTCGTAAAAATCATTCTAACTTGTTCGTAATTTATTCATAGCAAACTCCACAAGGCGAGCCCACCCTGTGGCCGGGCCTTTGCAACTAGTGTATATATATATATATAATATATATATATATATATATAGTAAATAATCTATTTGAGTGTATGAAACTAATACGCATCGTTTTAATACTTTTCGGAATAGTAATCGAGCGACATAAATTATAGGTCGTGATCGTGTTCGTTGATTTTCCGTGGATTGTTTCGATTATTTGATCTTCGACTTCGATCAATTGAAGTTAGTGGCGGGGGTGTTGTAGTGTTTTAAATGTTTTTAACCACGAAGGGAATACTTTTGCATGTTTTGAAAATGAGAAACGCAATTTGTGTTTTTGATACTAAATTGATTCCAGTGCACTAATTCAGTATATGCCTTTACTGTGTAACAGTTAAATACCTTGTTCAAAGCGAACGCTAATGCATTAAATAGATCTATTGGGTTTGACAACCCTGTCCGGGGTATGAATCCTTGATTGATAAGTGAGCACCCTGTAACGGACATTTTGTAGTTAGTAATGGGAGAAGGGGCATACTTCTCAGACATTATTTCGTCCTTCAGGATGAATGTGTTAAGCGTCGGTACACGGGCTCATTAATGGGAATACATTATTTATATATAACTTGGCTTACGAGCAATGTTATATGTTTTGTTGAACCAGATATGCGTTCTAACTATTTGTGTGTAAACTCTATGAATTCACTCAACGTTTTGTTGACGTTTTTAAGCATGTATCCCAGGTAAATTGTTGTTGATGGCTTGACGGGACGGAACGCGGATATCAAGGACGGTGTTTTGGTGAAGTAGTGTCATAAACTAAATTAATGTTTTAGAAACCAAGTCGTGTTGTGACTTTTAGAAATAAATGTCTATGTTGGTATTGGGACCTATGTAACTTTGATCTTTCTAATAAATGAAATTGTGTTTTATAAACTTATCTTTGAACGTTTACTGGGACTCGTGTGCATGTATTATGAAGTAGCACCCAAAATGTTGTATTCTGCTGCGTATCGTAGTTTTGAGGGTGTTACAGAGAGGGAAGAGATGAGAAGAAGAAATTAGATCACTTGAAACAAGATCTAAGAATGTTAGTGATTAAGAGATTTTAGAGAGAGAAAGAAGATTTTTAGAGAGAGAAAGTTATCTAAAAATTTCGTGCAAAGAGGTCTGATTTTCTGCAAGGAATGGAGCAGTATTTATAGGCAGGGGGCCGCCCAGTAGACTATGCTCCTGTTTTTTTCTTTTTGTGGGGAAGGTTGTATCTGGTATGGAATCTTTCATTTTGGGGGGAAAATCTGAATTTTAAAATTTAAGTTTTTAATAAAACTTTTCTTTTAATTAGAAAATATTTTGTATAATTAATTTTGTGAAATTCTTTTGTAAAAATGTAATGGATAAGAGAAAAATATTTTCTTGATCACTAATCATGCTTAATGATTTGTTTGTTCATACCTTAAGTGATTACTAATCTTAGAAATGGAATTTTACGATTAATAATTTGTAAACGTTTAATTTTATCGTAAACGTTTTTACATTTTGTTATTATCAAAACGTTGAGAGGTCGAAAAATATAAATAACGTTTTTAGACATTATTTATAACAATCTCCCCTTTTTTGAACGATGCTAAAAATATAAACTCATTTTGTATAAAATTAAAAGTTACAAAATTATTAAAGAGTTTTGTTCCATTTCTCCCCCTTTTTGTCGAATTCAAAAAGGATGATCGTCGAGTAGTTGTAGGAAGAAAGAAATCGACGATATCAAGACTTCTCCCTTGATGTATGCTCCCCCTTGTTCGGGGCACCAAGGGATCGATCTTACAAAAATTGTTTGCTACAAAACAAAGTTAGAGATACAAGTGAAAGACAAATATCTTTTAAGCAACTCATCAGATATAAGTCACGCCAAGAAGATGCGTTCAATCAAATCATCAAGAAAAACCATACAAAAGCAAATGCAACAAATACATTCATACAACGATAAATAAAACAGAGCTAAACGAGCCTAAAACAAATTCATACAGTATTTGTATGAATCATTACAGTAAAAAGTAGAAAATCCATAAAGACAAAATAAGGCAAAGATCACACTATAAATCCTTAAGAATGTAGAAGATGTCATAATCAAAAGATAGATGGTCGATTATTTAGGTAGATTAATCATATAAGAATGATTAATTAAAGAGGGAGAAAGAATGGGTTGGTGACACATAATTTGGAGAGGTACAAGTTTGAGGTATAGGACGGGTAAGAAGAAAGTGAATGAAGTTGATTTTATTTCTCAAGGAGTGGAATTGGTTTCTAGAAAACTTGCAACAATGATAAAAGCTTGAGTGAAATTCAACTTGAGCATGAGAATGAGGATGAATTTGTTGTGGTGGTGGTAAATGTGGTGCATGAATGTAGGCATTGGATGGATTAATGTGTGAATCAAGGATGGTGGAAATGTTACGGAGGTTTGGGGGGGGGGGGGGGTGGGGGGGGGTTGATCATATTGTTCCTACTTAAGGGATTGTATGATGGTCGGTGAAGGAGATTGTAATAAACTCTTAGAGGAAGTGGAGGTGAGTCTTTTTGGGAAGAAGGTGATGATTTTAGAGTGGATGTTTTGCGTTTCCATACTTGTCAAACCGACATTCTTGGTTTTCTAGAGAAGTTAGAATGGTGGTTTGAGCAAGAAATTGATGATGAAGGAGAAGAGGATGAAGAAGGTGAGGGTGGTAGTGAGGTATGAGAATTTGATGATTTAAATAATGGGAAGGATAGTATAACATGGCAAAGCGAAGGTTTTTTGGATAGAAAATGCCAAAGAATGTTTAGCTAAACAGTGAAATGTGACAAGCTTGAGGATGTAGGATAAATAAGGTCATAAGATACAGAAAAAGAGGCAAACTCAAAGTTTTCGTTCCCCACTGGCGGCGGTCCCATATCACTAGGCGGTCCCAAATATATTGGGGGGCCGCCGGGTATTTAAGGGGGCCGTTTTCTGGAAGAATGAAAATTTACCCATTTTCCCCTTTTTCCCCTTAAGTCCCAGTGAGTCGGCATCCACCAAAGTATGAAAAATAACTAATTCAAGCAATAATATGTAGTCCTAAACTAACATACAAATCATTTAGCAAGTAGTGGCATTGTTCGCATGTCACATTCATAAAAATTGCTAATCATAAAACATTGATAGGATGGAGAGAATCATCCAAGTCAGATGTAATTGTCACTTGCCATTCCTAGTCCTAATAATATATTAAAAGGCATAATGTATTAAACAAAAAAGATAATAACAATAATAATAATCTCTTAGTAGTTATGCCAACATGTTCACTTCCGTTTTCCACCCATCATGTTCTTGAGAGCTTATCCAATTGACCTTAACCCTTTTCGGTGAGCATCTTGTTGTTGAGTTTGAAGATTTATAGTTTCAGAGAGATAGGTGTTCAAGTTATGACTTTCATGAGGAGGGTTTTTGATGAACTCTAGAGACAACATTGGACGATAAGGAGATGTTTTAGGACAGAGATGAAGAATTAGAATGAAATGATTCATTATCATTTTCATCAAGGGTATCATCCAACGGATGAGATAAGGATGGATGATTTAAAGTGGTGGAGAAGGAGCTAACATTTAATTCACGATGTCTTTTCTTGCTATGATTTGATTGCGTCTTTCGCTCATAATGAGGGAGAAGAGGGGAGGCATACTCGATCAGTGAGAGTAGCGATCATTGCTAGCTCAGAAAGATGAACACACATGTTTAGGAAACAATATTCAAAAGCATTCCATAAGGTAAGAGTTCCTTAGGTTTGCTTCGAGTCTTTTCCATTTTTTGAAATTGAAGAATGCTAGATTGATCGAGTTGGAGGTTATAATGCAATAAAGCATATTAACATAAGACACGCGAGACATGTTCCTTATGACCACTCCTAGACAAATAGCGGTTCACCACAAATGATTATCAACCTATGGTTTCATATAGTTGAATTTCGCGAGTTAAGATTTTGTTTTTGTCGACGACAATGGTTTTCTTGTTTTTAGTACGAGTGTACTGACCTTAGTCGAGAGAATTTGAATAAAAGACTTTTTGGTGACACACTAGGAGCCTGAGGATGGTTTTATAACGACCTTTACTCGGAACACTTATTGACAAGTAGTCGAGTGACCACATGTCGGTGTGGGACACTTGACCTTTGAACGGTATTTTTAAGATTTGACCGAATTTCTCAAGAGTGAGAGAGAATGACTTACTTTGTATAACAAAGTTGACCACAAAATGACCTGTGGAGTTATAATCAAAAGTTAGTTGACAATAGAACTCGAGAACAAAATGAGGAACGATTTGTTCGTTTATGTTCAACAAACAATCGAAATCAATTGATTCAAACTTAGCACGGATGTGACTCATGTTTTAAAAATTTTGACTCACAACCCTACCCTCATGAAAATATCGTTTTTCAAGACTTGCAATTGTGTTTTGTAATGTTTGATTAAATTCATTTGATATGAGTGGAATGTAGTTTTGGGTCTTTTGATGATCTAGTGTGGCAATTGAAGGCATTGTTACCTAAAATAAAACAATCAAAGTCATATTTTAATCTCTTATATATGTGTTGATATTTTGAGTTCGTGCCTAGTGTGTGCCTAAATGTAACAAATGTGGAGTAATGATTAAAATCTTAAGAGTTAATCAAAACGCTCCTTATTTTGATTTTGCTCATCCAAACATGTCAAAAAATACATATGAATTATGTATCTCGACCTTTGTTCATGAGATCATTTATTGGCCCCCCCATGGTTTTGAAAACGTTTTTAAGTTGTATTAACAATGCATAACCACAATTTTATTATGTTCCTAATGTGAGTTATTTGAAAATAAAATTGGGGTTTTGGTTTGATGTGTTCTTAAATACACATCATTTATACCCAAGAAAACACTATAAAACGGACTAATAACAAAAAAATTAGTAATTTTATTGCAAATATGTTTGGTTTGTGTTATTATGTCTTACAGGTACAGAGGATTGAAAACAGAGCAAAAACGAAGATATTCAGACTTGACTCGATCAAGTTTGTGCATTTTTCGAAGTCGAGACAAAATCTAAGAGAATCCACCAGTAAGGTGTGTTAAGTAAAATTGGCTCATCAAAATTAGAAACATTGGAGTCCTTGCTCTCGACATCCTCTAACATCTCGTTAAAGAGAATATTAATGTTACTGGAGTTGTGATTGTCATCAAATTCAAAAAGAGGGTTTGAATAAACTTAAAAATTTTCTTCTTGAACATCCTCCTTAAGAAATGATTCATCATCTCTAGAAGTTAAGTTGTCCTTAGAACCGAAGAGAGGATTCGAGAAAATCATGTTATTATCGCAAAAAGTCAAATCACATCCTTTGTTATTATCGAAGGTATCCTTGGACTCTCTTGGGATTGGGATAATTTCCTCAACATGAAAAGTGATAAGGTGCTCGTCCCCTATTATAAGAGAGTCCTTGGGCTTAATAATCGGTAAGGCGGATGTGATTGCAAAAACCGAAGAAATTCGAGGCGTTTTATTCAAATGAAAAAGGCTCTCCTTCTGAATAACTTTAAAATTCTTCAAACATGGTGTAATACGAGTTTGACGTTTAGCAGTCGGCTCTATGATATTCTTCACTTCCTGCTTTTCCTTTTCATCGTTGTCATCTTCCGGTGGAGGTAAGCAAACTAGAGCAGGTTTGTCGGTAAACCTTTCAAGAAGAGATTTGCTAGTCTTGAAAAATTTGAGTCTAAGATGAAAGTCAGAAAAAGGAGTGGTACCGCCACTCGAGAGATTATTTGTTCCTTCAAAACTATCTTCGCATTTGTCATTAACCATTTTAATTAACTCGTTTACATGCTTTTGAAGATGTTTTGAAATTCCATCGACATGAAAAATTATGTGTTCATTTCCGTCCCTTAAAATAAGTTCTCCTTCAAACACATCAATTAAAGCTCGGTTGGTCCTTAAAAAGGATCTCCCAGGTATGAGAGGAACTCGAGGATCGGCTTCAAAATCAACAACAACAAAATCGGTAGGAAAGTGAAATTTCCTAACTTTGACAAAAATGTCTTCGGCAAGTCCTTTAGGATGAGTAATAGATCGATCCGCTAATTCTAAAGTCATTTGCGTTGGTGTAAGTTCGGGTAGGGAAAGCTTTTTTCCAAATGGAAAGGCATTAAGATATATGCTCGCGCTGAGATCGGCCAAGGCGTGACCTTTACATACATTCTCGGGAAAATCACATGGTATAAGAAACTTGCCGGGGATCCAAGCTTTTCTGGATGGCTTATTGAGAAAGCATCGACGAGACAATTCTCATTTCAACGGTAATCTTGCTAATTCAAGCAACTTTTCCTTATTTCATAAGCAATTATTAATGTAGGAGCTAAATCTTGCATTCAAAAGTTAAAGCATCCGCGAAGCTATGTCGAAGCGCACATCCTGAAAGATTTGAAAGTTATTCTCCATTGATTTGAAGGCTTTTTCATCGAAGCTTTTGATTATCAAAGTCGACGAAGGATATGGAATATTCAGCTTAGGATGTCTTCGGAATATCGGTTCAGGAAACGAAATGGGGATAACCGAGGTGGACTGTGAGCAGTACTTTCCTTGGAATTAGATTGCTCCTTTCCGTTGTCTCCTCTGTTTCTCGTTCCACTACCTTTTTGGAGAAGGTTTTAGTAGGATCGAGGGTCCTCGTAAGCATCGCACTTTTGAGTAGTGATCGCTTTCATCTCACCCTTCGGGTTAGGAATCGTATTACTCGGAAGAGTACAAAGTTGAGGACTTGGTTCTGAAAGAATCCACTTACATATTTTGCAAGTTAGTTTGAAAGAAATTTTGTTGGATTATCAAGACGGCTTGCTGAGTCTTCATGTGTTTGGAATTTCATTTTAACTTCTCCTTTCAACGAATTGATTTGATTTGCAGGTTTTCTTCTTTTGATATTAGTTCTCTTGTACACTTGAAAAACCTCTTTGGAAAACTCTGTTGAACCCATGATATTAGGACTTGAAAAGGTTGGTTTGAAATCTTGATTTTGAATATTTGGAAATTGGGGATTATTTTTTGATTGAAAACCTTGATTTCCATGAAAATTGTTTCCCCGATTAAAATTTCCCTTGACCTTGATTTTGATCATACCTATTTTGACCATTGTTTTGCACCAGAGCAAAACCAGGTGGTGCCATTTGGTTACTAACATGGTTTGGAGGGTTAACTTGATTGTAAGTACCCGTTGCCGCACAAACACTAGATTGATTGTTATCGGTATTAGGACAATTGTACCAAGCATGAGGACAATACAAGTAAAAATAAAATAAGTCAAATTTCAAAAGTCGTGTTTCCAGAGAGAAATGGAATGTTATGAGGTGATGGGTTAAAGTTGTGTGCGAGTTAATCGGCATGTTTCTAGAAGTTACGAGAAGTAAGAAGAGTTGGGACGTGACGAGATGACGTAGGTGTTTCAACAGCATTGGGCGGGTGTTCGAAGTCGAATAGTAGAATAATCGGTGGGGTCGACAGACTACAACGGGTTTCCAAAATTACGCAAAATGGTATAATGTAAAGTCGCGAAAAGTTTAAAAGACCATCGTATTATGCACGATGTTTTAGAAGTAAACGAGACAATTGTTTCACTTGCAATGTCTTAAAATAAACAAGACCATTGTGTCACTCACAATGTCTTAGGAAAATAAAATATATATATATACATACATATATATAACTTCCATATATGTAAATGGGGAAATTTACATAAGGCAAACGTAAATACAGAGAAGAATAGACGCAAGACAAACGTAAGCTCATAGCAATATAGAGCTCAAAGGGCAAAAATAAACGCAAAGAAACATAACGCGGGGAAAGATAAACGCAAGGCAGAGATAAACCCATATCATAGCATGCTCAAGGAAAAATGGTTCTCAGGTATATGCCATAGCAAAAACACATATAAAGCACACATAAAAGCACGTAAGAATCACATACTGGTTATAGACCAGACCTAGATATTCTACTTAGATATTCTACCTGGATACCAATCTGTCACACCCCCAAACGGGGCCTGGACGGAATACGTGTCCGAGGGCGTGACGTCATAATATAAATCACACAAAGTACAAAGAACGACCACTAATAGACGTTTTGAAAATCTTAACTCGTTGTATTTATTAAAAATGGATAAGTCTTACAAGATTTGAAATGAAATTTAAAACGTTGCGGAAGCATAATTAAGTTTTTAAAAGACAACGAGTACGAATGATAATAAAGTCTTAAAAGATGATATCATAATGCACGTAGACTCCACATAGCACATCAGAGAAGTCCAAAGCTAAGTACCTGAAAAAAATGATTAAAACGTCAACATAAAGTTGGTGAATTCATAGGTTTATTTCAAATGTAATTAGTGTGGACCACAAGTTTATCAACATGTATGCGACAGTTATAACAGATACAACTTCACATAAAAAGGTATTTACGTTGCGCTAAGCTCATGACACCGAAGCTAATACTGAAAGATAGCATGTATAGTGCTATATAAGGCTTGCCCTTCAGGTGTCCGACCAAAGACCACCTAACTAGTTTCGACATGACATATATCCGTTAGTTCTTGGCAAACTCGAACTAGTAAGTGCTTCTTACCCGGATAGGGATAATTAGTCCCAATAGATCTATTTATTCACTCGCGCTCACTTAACCAAAGGACGGTTACAGTAATTAACGGTTCATGATGATTCGGGCAATAGTGGTCTAACGCTACTTAGGCAACACGTAAACAGGGAAATCTCACGTATAGTACTTGTGTCCAGTTTAAAAATCAAGCAATGTTTCTCACCCCAAGTTATAAAACATTTATTCAAAACGAGTAAAAGTGGGGCTATGAACTCACCTCGAGTTGGTGAAATGAAAGAGTAAACGTCTAGAAATATGATCACACGGAAACGAACGACGGTACACGGATGCGACCTAAGAGAATATAGGTTTCGTCTTAGAATCGGAATGATGGAAAAATGCGGATGATGCATCAAAGTTTACTTAAAAATACTTTGTTAATAAAACGTTAGTGATCGTAATGTGGTTGTTGGTATACAGTAATATTAAATATATAAAACTATATATTTATATTTACGTAATATATATACATATTTATTGTATTGTTCGGCTCTTTACCCAATAAACCCAAATATTGATTTAAAACCTTTTGATAATGATGCTTTAATATCTTTAATTTATCCATTTCCCGACAGGTCACCCATGCTAGTGCTTCCCTCACACGAGCACGCTTAACTGTCGGTTTTTAAATTAAATACGTAAGTAGAAAACGTAAATAAGTATTTTAATTTATTTATATAAGTTAAGTATGTATATTATTTATCATTTATAAATAATATGTTTTTCGGAAAAGTTTTATAAAATATTTCACAATTTATTCTAAGTATATAATTTTTACAAAATTTCGGCATGACCCGTTCGTGTTTACACGTTTTCCCAAAGTCGTAGACTTTAACCAAAACTCATTTTCAATTTACATTTCACAAGTTCGATAAATCAAAATCCTTTATAACTAGTCTGATATGCAAAAAGGTATCAAATAAGTCTTTGGTCCATCAATAAGCTATCATAAGTTCTTGATAAGCCAAAACAATATAAGCCGAACCCTAAGCCTATTAATTAAGCTCGTAGTTCGTGGCTTCTTGTGTGGGACGCGGCTTATAAGCCCATGAAGCCTTATTTGGGCTTATTTATTAAGCCAAATAAGCTAAATATTTTGTCCTTTTAAAATAAGCAAGAAATAAGCCAAATAATATATAAGCCAAGTCAAATAAGCTCGAACAACATTCCCTTGTGGTTTCCCCTAGTGGGCCGAACCAAACATGAGCCCAATAAGCTCAAATAAGAACAAATAAGCTTTCCCAAAAGCTTATTTAAATAAGCCAAACAAAATAAGCCATAAGTTATCATTTTCATTATACGAAAATAACCACGATCACAAAACTATGATTTCCTTATATTTACTTTACTTATTTTCAAACCAATATACAACCTTTTAAGGTTTACGTAGTTTTAAAAATGTAAACTTTGATAATCTGTTTGTACAACTAGTATATATGCATAAAGATGATCATAAAAGTACAAGTTTTATAAAGATTTGATGACTTACACGAAAAGAAGGATTAGTGGATGATTAGAGACTAAAACAACCCAAATGTTGTTTATAAATTACCCGGATATAATAAGAATCAACCTCGAACAATATATCTTCAAATGGTTTTGATCAAAGATTAAAAATATATGGATTTGTGTGTGTTTGATGGTTCGAACAAGAGAGGAGAGGGAAAGAGGATGTGTGTGTTTATTTTTCTAGTGTGAGAAAGTGATGAGAAATGAATGAATGAATGTGTGTTGGTGGAATGATATATAGGACATTGGATGCTTAGGATGTAAGCAAAATTTTGAAATTAAAGTGTGTGTGGGTGACGACAAGGAGACAAAACCAAGGAGGGGGACCAAAATGATCTACCAATGGGAATAAAGAAAGGACAAGTACTAACCAAGAATAATGGATCCATGTCTCTTAGAATTTCAAATTTTAAATTGGTATTCCATGTATGAGTGTATGTTCGATGCAAGCATAAGCCAAGGGGGGGCTAATTTGGTCTCCACAATTCAAGGGAAGTAGTGCTCTCATTTGAATTAATTTCAAGACTCCGTGCACAAGTATAAGTTATTAACTATATCCGGAACACGCGAATAACGAAAATGAATAACGACTTCACGAAAATTTCTCAAATTTTAAATATTAATTAAAAACGTAAAAATGCATCTACTAACGAAAGACTGCAATGATTGAATGCACGGATCGCTTCCGGCAATGATTTTCAGTAAATAACGGAACAACTTCCCGGTTACCCGTAAAAATTAAACGAAACATTAAAAATTAAAATTATTAAATGAAAACGGCTAAAATATCGATCGGAAATTTACGGGTTGTGACATCGTAACCTAGTATTCCTAAATAACAATTCTTTCTTGGTGAATACGAATGTTCTTCTCTTGCACTTGAATGAGAGGGAAGAGATGAGAAGAAGAAATTAGATCACTTGAAACAAGATCTAAGAATGTTAGTGATCAAGAGATTTTAGAGAGAGAAAGAATATTTTTAGAGAGAGAAAGTTATCTGAAAATCTCATGCAAAGAGGTCTGATTTTCTGCAAGGAATGGAGCAGTATTTATAGGCAGAAAAGCCCAACGTTCACTGGGGGCGGTCCCGGCGGTCCCAGATATATCTGGGGGCCGCCAGGCCTATAAGGGGGCCGCCCAGTAGACTACGCTCTTGTTTTTGTCTTTTTGTGGGGAATGTTGTATCTGGTATGGAACCTTCCATTTTAGGGGAAAATTTGAATTTCAAATTTTAAGTTTTTAATAAAACTTTTCTTTTAATTAGAAAATATTTTGTATAATTAATTTTGTGAAATTCTTTTGTAAAAATGTGATGGATAAGAGAAAAATATTTTCTTGATCACTAATCATGCTTAATGATTTGTTTGTTCATACCTTAAGTGATTACTAATCTTAGAAATGGAATTTTACGATTAATAATTTGTAAACGTTTAATTTTATCGTAAACGTTTTTACATTTTGTTATTATCAAAACGTTGAGAGGTCGAAAAATATAAATAACGTTTTTAGACATTATTTGTATTAACAATCTCCCCCTTTTTGATGATGACAAAATATAAACTCATTTTGTATAAAATTAAAAGTTACAAACATACCATGAAGGTTCTCATCCTTAACTTTCTCTGTCTTGAGAGATTCTACTTGTGCTTTGTGAATCTGTGGCGGTAGCTTTGAATTAATAGTCATCACTAAGGCTCTCACCTTGAGAGGCTTAGCTCATTCATTTCTGCTTAGAGCGTCTTCCGCAACTCATGCTTTTCCAGGGTGATATCGAATCTTACAATCAAAATCACTGAGCAATCTTATCAATCTAAAAACGTGTCCTCATGTTCAATCCTGTGATCTCTAGAATGTGTTGTAATATTTTATGGTTTGTAAATGTGGTGCGCTTCATGCCACACGGGTAGTGTTCCTAAATCTTGAGAGTAAAAACTATTGCTCCTAATTCTAGGTCGTATGCCGTGTAGTTCTTCTCATGAACTCTCAGTTGTCAAGAGTCGTAAGCTATAACTTTCTCCTTCTGTATCATTATAGTACCTAATCCATTATGCGAGGCATTATAATAAACCATGAAGTTTTTCGTCCATCAGGAAATGCTGAAATCGGTGCACTACAAAGTTTCTATATCAACAGTTGAAAGGCTTCCTCTTCTTCTTATCTTCCATTCGTATTTCAACATTTTCTAATCAGTTTGGTTAGAGGTTTTCCCGATATCCTAGAGAAACCTTCGATAAATCGTCGGTAATAACCGGAAAGACCTAAGAATTTTCGTATCTTCGTTGGAGTCGTAGACGTTGCCTAATCCATGATTGACTCAATCTTGGCGGTATCGACGTGAATGCCTTGACTATCAACAACGTGGCCAAGAAATTGCACTTTCAGGAGCCAGAATTTCGCCTTTAGAGAATTTGGCGTACAATCCCTTATTCTTACGCAATCCCAAGATAAGCCTAAAGTTTCTCTATTCCTTATTTTTCGCTTGAGTAGATAAAGATATCCTCGATGAATACTATCACGAACCTATCCAAATACGGTTTTCACACCCGATTCATGAGATCCATGAATACCTCTGGTGCGTTGGTCAAACCAAATGGCATGACCTGAAACTTGAAATGTTCATAACGGGTCCTAAATGTGGTCTTAGAATATCCTTTTATCGAACTCTAGTTGGGAACTAGTCCTTAGGTCAGTTTTTTTTTAGTAAACGCTAAATCTTTGTAGTTGATCGAAAAGATCATCTATACTAGGTAACGGTAATGGTTCTTCACGGTTAGCTTGTTCATTTCTCGGCTGTCGGTGTACATCCTAAAGGATCCATCCTTCTTTTTGACAAACAATATTGAAACTCCCCAGGGCAAGGATCTGGGTCTTATAAATCCCTTTGAGCATACGACCTACTACGCCAGAGACGGTCAACTATTTTTCTCTCAACATATAACATGCCTCCGAGTCTCAAGTTATCCCGCTCCAATGTACTAATCCTATCAAACAACTCTGCTTACTAGCAACTATCGATGCATATCCATCACTCATATTGCTTCAAATCATTAAGGTTTCATCACCTAAGGGGATATGAACGATCTTTCATCACAATTGTTCATGGCGTGGTACTTTGTCAACCAACCTATACCGATGATAGCGTCGAAACTACCAGGTTCTATGAGTATTAAGTCTATCTTGAATAGATGATTCAAAAATTTCAGTGTACAATCTTAAATGATGGTATCAATTCCTATGACCTTTTCGTCGGATAACTCAACAGAGTACCTAGTGTCTACAGTAGGTGGGACTGTGTCACTTAAAGGGCTAATCTTAGCGGAGGTGAGGCTTCTATCAACTAGGTTCCATGTACTTGCAATAATTTCGTCCTTTGCTTCAACTTCAGGTCCATCAAAAGTTTTGTCGATACGAGG
Organism: Tanacetum coccineum; assembly: GCA_026074375.1. NCBI lineage: Eukaryota > Viridiplantae > Streptophyta > Magnoliopsida > Asterales > Asteraceae > Tanacetum > Tanacetum coccineum. The sequence continues at coordinate 42,350 of BQNB010020385.1, read as the reverse complement.
ATCTCATAATTTACGTGATTCTAACTCACAAAAAGGTAAGTATATTGAAGGAAATCTCCTAGTTCTCTTGGTTATAAACCAATTAGAGTGATAAGTCTGTTACGTTCTAAGTTCTTACATTCCATAATTATCGTGACTACAGGGAGTGGATTCGGTCTCTCGGCTAAAGGAATGGTGTTTCTATATGCTAAAGTTGAAGAAAAACTACTTTGTTATGACGCTTACGAATGCGGATGCACGTGACCGACACAAATGACGAATACGCACGCAAAATATTAGTAAAACATGAACACGATAAAATCCCTTTGAAATTTGAGTGAAAAGGAAAGGATATAGAAACGGAATGTAAAGATATTTTGACAAAAATTTTAAGGTGACTATTCTCAGCATAGCATGGTCCTTCCTGAATTATTCATAGGTGATCAGGCTATGCATAATTTAGGAACTAACGATAAAATGCTCATTTCGTCAAACTAGTTTTATGTTTAAGAATCTTATACGGTATAAACGATATAGTTTATAAGGTAGCAAAATAGTTCGTAACAATGAAAACAGGGTAGTTTATATATAACGACACCGATATTTTTTTTGTAAGATAGCAGAAAACATGTTATGTTGCGATAGCAAAATAGCTTTCGAGGAAATTACGTGACGGTTTATGATGTAACAGTAAGGGGTTTAAAATATAGTAACGAATGGTTTACGAGCTGACAACCCAATGGTTCATAAAGTGGCAACGTAATGGTTTATAAAAGACACGAAGTAGTTCATAAGATGACAACGACATAGTTTGTAAATTGACAGCGGAATAGTTTATAAACGACAACGAAATAGTTCATGAGGTGACAACGAAATGGCTTGTAAGATGACTACAAGTAGTTTTAAATAGGGTAGCAAAAGAGTTTATAAATAACTGCAAAATAGGTTATAAGATGGAAACAAATTAGTTCATTAAATGATAGCCAGATAAGCTATAAGGTAATAGTAGGATAATTATAAGAGATTGACAAAACGGTTTATAGAACGGTATCAAAATAGTTTTAAAAGGTGTTAGCGAAATGGTTTATAAAATAATGGCAAAAGAGTTTATGAACGACGACAAAATAGGTTAAAAGATAAAGACAAGTTAGTTTGTAAAATGATTGTGAAAGTAGTTATGAGATGGCACTAGAACAGTTTATAAAACGGCGACGAAACAGTTTATGCTAATGAAGTAGTTTATAAGATTGCCACAAAATGGTTTATAGGATGACAGGAAAACGGTTTATATAAAATACTAGCGGAATGGTTTATAAGATGATAACAAAATGCTTTTATAGAATGGTCGTAAAATGGTTAATACGCTGTCAGCAAAATGGTTCGCAGACTGATGGTAAAGTAGTTTATAAAATGTCTATAATATAGTTTATGAGGTGACGCTAGAATGGTTTATAAATGATAGTGAAATGGTTTATAAGGTGTTGAGATAAACAAAAGCTATCAGCAAAACGGTTTGTAAGCTGGCGGTAAAATAGCTTATAACGCGACAACAACTATGTTTATAAGGCGACACTAAAATAGTTCACAGGATAACATCCAAATATTTTATACTAGTAAAACTGTTTATAAAATAATAGTGAAATAGGTTGTAAGACGGTAATAGATTTGAGGAGAACCTTACATAAATTGATAAAGAATTAAAGTGTAATCGACGGAGTCGTCATGGCACAAGATGAACATAGAGTTTAAAAACATCCACACAATACACGAAATTCACAAGGAAGTACTAGTGCAATTCTCTTATGGTTACGGTTCAAGTCTACTTAGGTTCTACTAGACAAGAAGCATCGGCATGATCTTTGACGGCTTTAGAGTTCTCGCGAGTTTTTACCTTTTGTTTTTGGTTCACACGGTTCAGCTTTGGACAATCACTATATTGTAATGTCTTGGTTTTCCACACTACTAATAGGTACCTCAGGTTTCTAATTTGCCATTGTGGCCTCTAAGTTGTTATCAAAACGTCTTAATAGGTACCTCAGGTTTCTAATTTGCCACTGTGGCCTCAAAGTTGTTATCAAAATGGGTGTCCTACAATCTCTACTCGTATGGCCAACTCTCTTGTAGTTATTGCACTCCATAGTGCATGGTCAAGTGAGGCGCAACTTACGTTTGTTGTAGTAGGGTAATTTTCCTACATATCCATTTTTGTTATTTGGTCTAGCAATGTAAGCTCTCATGACCTTTTGTCGTTTATTTCGTTGTTGGCATTCCTTATCATCTTGGTTGCCTAACGTACGACCTGATCTATTTAGTCGTGAGCCACACGGGTTTTTGCCTCATAGACAGCAACAACTTTAGCAGCATTAGCAATTCGTCGGGTTACAATACGCTCGATCCTCTTGGAACTCATTCCTTATCTCGTTGTCAGTATTTTCTTCAAAATCGAACGGAGTAAATAAAATAAGTCAAAATTTAAAAGTCGTGTTTCCAGAATGGAATGTTACGAGGTGATGGGTTAAAGTTGTGTGCGAGTTAAACGACATGTCCAGAGTTACGAAGAAGTAGGAAAAGATAAAGACGTGACAAGATGAACGTAGGGGTAATTTCAACAGTATGGTGCGGGGTGTTTAAAAAGTCGTCGATCAGAGTCGGAAAGATATGAATAATCAGTGGTGTCTGCAGTCTATAACGGTTCGCACAATTTGCAAAATGGTATAAATATAGGTCGTGAAAAGTTTTTAAAGACTATCATTTATACCACGATGTTTAGAAGTAAACGAGCAATTGGTTCACTCGCATGTCCTTAGGAGATTATATATATATATATATATATATATATATAATATAATATATATATATAAAATAATATATATAAATATATAATAAAAATATATATATATACTATAGACAACTTCCATAAAAGCAGGTTAGAAATAAACAGCAAATGGAAAATTAATCGCATAGAAATATAAACGCAAGAAAAAACATAACTATAGCAAAATAGAGCTCAAGGGTAAAATTAAACGCAAAAGAAACAAAAACGCAGAACGCTAAACTGCATGCATAGATAAAGCCATATCATAGCATGTTTTAAGGCAAAATGGTACTCAACGTAAACGCCATATCAAAAACAATAACTAATAAGGCACACCTTAAAAACACGAAGATTCACATACTGGTTATAGACCAGACCAAGTTGGATATACGACCAGGATTCACTAAAACCTTGGCTCTGGATACCAACAGGTGTCACAGGGGGAAACCCCAAACTTGTGGCCTGGGGGACGTGTGCATACGTGATTCCTGGGGGGTGGTGCTGTGAACAGGAGGAGAGAGCGGCCGAGAGAATCGAGTGCGCATGGGCGACACGAGGCAAGTAACTCGCAGAATTGGACGCGACGAGGGAGCGATGGTAGCAGTATTGGTATAAAATCAAGAGCCGGACAGAGAGTAGAGACATTAAAAATAGAGTAGATTCTTATCATGATAGTCTAGAAATGATCTCGTATATATGGACACAACGCTGATCAGGCGAGATCATAATTAAGTTAGTCTCAAAGACTGCACGGGAGTAATGGCAAGTGAGAGTAATAAAGGCGAGAGTGAAAGAGAGACTCTCTCTCATCTCTAATGAGCAGGTAAGAGCGGGGGCCGACAGGAGTCGACTGATCTATTCAACAGTAGCCAAAGCATGAGCGACATCTAGAGGAAAAGCACTACTGATACTAAAAGACAAAGCGGAGCCAACAGCATCAAAAGTGAAGATGATATTCATAGTTTTTGTTCAAACGATGTTATAGTGGCCACAAGATTTAAAAACGTATGCTGCTCAGTCATTAAAACAGACACACAACACCATGCTACGACATAAGAGTGGTACATCATAGTACGTTGCTACCTATATGGCCGGCAACTCATGAACCCAAAGCTCAATTCCGGACATCGTAGCATATAACCACTGCGCCAATAATTGCTTGAGTAATATTTCTCGAACGGATCTTAGTTGTCTCACTAAAACATCGATCTATTATCACTATATAGGTATGTGACTGTCATCATATCTCAAGATAGCTATACAACACACACTCACGCGTCGTCACTCTACTAGTCTCGCGCACATACTCGAGAGCGACACACATCTATGCTAGTAGGTCTTCTTCGATGACAGACCTATCATGCATAGCTCTCTAGTCTCAGTCGTCATGCGAGAGCGAGACAGCTAATTCCGAACTTACACACTTCTATCCTCTATTGCTCGAGCAATCTCATGACTATGCGCACTTCGCAGTCGTACCATAGACCTAAACAAAGACATCTGTCGTGTCCTATTCCATAGTACTGCCGAGCAAATCAGTGACAGGATAGAGTCACTTGACATTCTCTTAGCGACTAGCGGGACGAGGACACACTAGTATTATAGTCAAGCAACTCTCGGTATCGTTATATGGAGAGGTGATAAGCACTTCTATGTCCTCAAGACGATACACTTAAGATGAAACTATATACACTAATTGATGATTAAGGACTGATAAATATGAGAAAATGTACAAAGAAGAAAGTTTAGGAATGGGTGAAAAATGATTGAACGAGTCACTTCTATTTATAGGCCAAGAAACAACATGAGACTCCTGACGCATATTGTAGCAACCGTCACTATCATGTTAACGTTTATCTATTTACTTGAACGTTTTATTTTGATTACGTGAATATTCGACTTTACGTGAAACCGTTAGGTTTCCCCGCGTATAATGAGAAACGTCTTTGAAAACAATCCGTCTCTAGACTAAGTTTAGTCTACGTTTATATAGTACATTATTATTCTCATGAGCATATATTATAAGTCATTTTCATACGGATTTTTAAAATTTTACGTAAGTCTTTCAAAGTTGCATTATATTCATGCATGCATGCACAATTTACCCAAACTCACCACCTTATCATTTTTTGCCAACACTTATACAAATATACTTCAAAATTAAGATTTCACTCTTTTTTTTACACCAAAAAAATCAGCCACTATAAGAAGAATACCCAGTATTTACTTTCTTGCCTTGAAATGCCACTCTACCTTAACTTTGCTAGCACCAAAAACCACAGAACCTTGAAGCTTGCTCCCCCTCTTGTCACTCTCCATATGAACGACCCACGAGCTATTCCAGAGCCCAAAACATCTTTTTCTTCTTGGCTTAGCAATTTCTTGTGATGTGTAAAGCTCTCATTGACTTTCCCTTGAAAACATTTATGTAAGACCCCTTTTGCTAGTTCTTTTCTTCACTCTTGCAAACACATAATCTCCTCTCTTTCGCTCCTAATATTCAGCAGCAAACACAAGGAACAACTAGGTTTTCAAGATTTGGGTTAAAGGTTTTACAAGAATTAGGGTTTGATAATCAAAAGCTAGGGGTTTATACTTGAATTTAGGGTTTTCTAGTGTTCTTAGGTAGTCTTGTGCACTCTTTGATCTCTAAATTATCATCACTCTTTGTAAGCATCTCATAATATTTATTTTCATTTATTATAATTATTTCATACTTGTTTTCATATCACCACTATATACTTGTTGTGTAAAAACTTAAAATAAACTTGTAAGTTCCAAACCCTAAATTGGGCAGATTTTTATGTTGACTTGTACACATGATTTCACCATTTTAAAAAACACCTATAACACATTTCTTGGCTTTACATCTTAGTACTGTGTCTTAAGAAGTTACATTATAAATTTTATGAATTTAGAAAATTTACTAGTATTTTAAACATTTTGTGCAAGACAAAGTGTCAAGATTTGCACACTGAACATGATATGAATTTTTGAGCACCTTAAAAATAGTTTGGAAGCTAAGCCTTTTGAACTTTTTGTAGCTAAGACCTAGACTTAAACTCAACCACTTGAATCAACTAAAGAGGTTAAGTATTGACGGAGTTATGACTAAAACAAGTTGGGTAAAACTTTTTGAAAATTCCCAACTTTGACCTCCATGCGTTGTTTAGCACTTTTGGACCTTTTAAACACACACACACACACACACACACACACACACACACACACACTTGTGTGTGCCATTTGGTTAGGGGACAAGAAAAGGGGGACCAAAATGATCCACCTATCAAATGTTACCTAGTACTAGTCCTTAACCTTAAACCATGCAAGCTTGTCTAGTAAATTTGATTTTCAAAATTTGAATCTTATGTATGCATGCATACATATCCGGTTATAAACAAGGCAAGGGGGGACCAAAAATGTTTTCCCATATTCTAGGATCACTAGTGCTATTTGATGAATTAATTTCCAAGGCCTTTGTATGCACATGCATATGTATAGATTAAAATGCGTATCACGTAAATAACGAATCGAGTAACGGTAACACGGAAAATTACAAAATTTTAGATATTGATTTAAAACATAAAAACGTGGCTATTGCCAAAATACTACAACGTTTGGTGTTCTGGTTCGCTCCCGGTGACGATTCTCAGATAATAACGAAATATTTTCTCAGTTAAACGGAAAAGCTAAACGAAACTTTTAAAAATTCAAATTACTAAACGAAAACGGCTAAATTAATGAACGGAAATTCTCGGAGTGTCACAATATGTGTGCCTATAATTTGTAAAGGTGAGCATTAGTGGTTGATTGTATCTAAATGTGATTCCTATATTCCTATTTAGCTAACAGTCGGGTAGACGACTGATTGGAAAACTGTTAAGCCAACTATTTAGTTTCAGCTGGTAGGCGATATGTTTAGAAACCTAATGTGCAGAAGACTTTGTTGATTTGAATTGATTGGTTTGGTTTGGACATGCCTATGCCCCATTGCTGTCATGCTATTATTTTCATACTATTGTCCTACTTATATTTTATGCACAACAAATGGGTTTACTACTTAAACCTACGAGCTCACCAAATTTATGTTGACGTTTTCGAGTATTCATTTTCAGGTCATAATAATAGCAGTGCTTAAGGAGAATAGAGTTTTCTTGCATTGCTTAGAGAGACTTAGGATGTAACCCTCCTAGGTTACTTTTCCATTGAGTTATTTGCATTAGTACCCTTATGGTTGACTTGAACTATTTGGTTTATTTGTACTTGTCCCTGGTTATGGGATTATTATGACAATGTGACTATGTTTGTCGTGGTATTGACTATCCACGATGCAAGTCTCCACTTGTGTCGGGAGTCGTCATGACATATTACGTTAGATGTTCATTTAGTGAATTCTTTATTTTCTTATATCAGTGTGTTATGACGACCCTATCCGTTACATTCCATGTTTCCGCCTTAGACGGGGTGTGACACGAATCCAGCAGATCCCTTTTAAAGGGATTCGACCAGTGTTACGAAGGGATCCACGACCTGCTGAAATAGAAATGTTCTTTGAGAAGACATTTTAAGTCTACATTCATCCAAGATCTTTCCATGTCTTGAAATATTCTTGATGTGACTAATCATAAAAGTCAACCTATGTTATGCCATCCATGATGTAAAAATAACTTGTATATTCCTTTTACCAAAAATGTGTTTTAATGGTAAAGTATATAACTTAAAAAGGAAAGTGACTTGTTAAAAATATGCAAAGTGCAAGTATATTTGGTTAACTTGAAAATATGAAATGTGTAAGTAATCCTCACCTGGTTACTTACAAAGATGTGTAAGTAACTTTGTTGGTATACTTACAAAAGTAAATGTGCAAGTTAACTTTGTATACTTGCTAAAAATGCGAGTGTACTTTCTAGTATACTATATGCACGCTAAAAGTATTTTTCCTTGATCATGACTAGACGTGTTTAAACAATCATCTATTCATACATTTAGTGATTGTGACGACGATTAAAACTTTACATTTAAAACTTTTTTATTTTAAAATTTACGTAATACGAGTTAATATATATCGCCAATAAAACTTAAATGCTCATAAAATATAAATAATGTTTTTACATGTTTATTTGTATTAACAAAAAAAAATGCAACAACGAATCAAATAACAGCAAAAGTTGGGTATCAATTAGTTGAACACCGAACCCATAAACGATAACCACTTATTTAGATTTAAACCACATAAATTAAACAACTATTGCATGTGATTCTTGAAACGCCAAAGTCCTAAACAATCACCACTCCTAGATATCTAAACCATATAAACTAAACAACCATTTCATGTGTGTGTAGAGAGAGATATAAGAGACCAAATAAATTAAAAGGCGGGTCTTATTGGAGAAGAATGACAGTGAAAACAATAACAGAAAACATGTGTCCAACATGCAATGAGAGGCGGTTGAGTGGAGAACCAGCTAACAATATTTTAATCCCTCAAGCCATCTGCTCGACTCGGCTCGACTCTTGAATAGTGCCGGCTCAAGCCGCGACTCCTTAGTGTACCCATGCCGATCCTCTCCCTGAAGCCGATCGCTGGCTCGGCGGGTTCATAACAGTGTCGGCTCACAACTCACTTGGATAAATGTTATATAGTATAATATGTTGTATGTTACCTTTTTGTAGTGGTCTTTTCAACCGGAGAGAATTAACCATGCAGTGAGTCTTCAATTGATGAAGATTTAAATTAATGCAAGGACCAAGAAGACAACAAGCAACATATGAGATGTTATGTTTGTTGGGATTTTTTTATTTAATAACCTATATTACACTTAATATACGTTACGGATATGGTCCCAAAGGGATGCATATGATGTACATAATTAACATAAACAATAAATAATTTACGTACCTCTCGGTTCTTGATTCGCGCAACAACGGAGCTTAAAGAGCACCTTGTTCTTGATTTATAAACTCCACTATTCATATATAAGTTACTAAAGTAAGTAACCTTTATGTAGTATCCACACTACTCGTAATAATACTACCCGAATGCTAGTTTTAGAATTTCACGATCAAAGACAACGAAACACACGGTTTGTGCCTTTTAATTACCATCGACTCAAACCCTAACCTCAAGGAAAGGGGCTGAACGTTTTAGGGATAAAAGAAGGAGATAAAAAGATTCCCAACTTGTTCCTAATGCCTTTGTATTTATAGGGTGTGTTCTAAGACATTCCTAATACAATACAAATACTTAAGAACAAGTTTAGTCATTTGTTTCCTTTTCTTTATCCTAGGACGACCTCCCTTAATCCAATATGAACTTTCTATGTTGATTTTAAAACTTGGTTCATTAACATGTCCATTACATATTGATTAGATAGCCTTACGTTAATTATACGCCAAACGGACTAATTAACAACCGTTAAATAAATCGTGAAATATAAACTAATATAATTACAATAATATATTAATTACATTATAATTGGTAGTATCCACAGCCCTCCCCCCAAACCCACTCCCCCCCCCCCCCCCCCCCTCCATGTTTTAAAAAGACAAACATTTTTATCAATTGGTACTATTTTTGCAGGGGTGTTTTTTTCGAAAAACAAAAGTTTTAATGTTTCTTGGGATACATCAACCAACGACAATTTTTGTATTCAAAACATTATCAAAATGTTCTAAACCATTCATGCTGATAATATTTTCTCCCCACAGAATTTTCAAGACATATTTTAATCACAAGGTATTTCAAAATCTAAGTGTTTATTATTTAAAATAAGGGGAGAAAATGTAATTAAAATATAATCTAATCGACTCAATGTGCTAAACAGTAAGAAAAGGTTTTATAGTTTGATCTTATACCCAACAACATCTTAATTTCATGACGCTTCTGAAGTCATAAGGTGGTTAGGTTAGGAATCAATCCTATGATCTAACCAGAACCGAGAGATCTACCCAAGGATAATCCAAAGTTAGAAATAGCAGTCCTTAGGTATGATTAGAGATGAATGTATATGGGAATAATGCCGACTAAGATTGAGCTAACACTGGAACAATCATAACAAGGTGTTAGTAATGACGTCTTGGTAAGCATTGAAGGCGTTGAAGAATAAAAAAGAAATGTATGGATAAAGGGTCTAAAGAAAGAAGCCCTCCACACAACTTAAGGCAGAAACCAAGTCAATAAATAATCTATCAGAATCACAAGATGATTGCTGGTATTGAAAACGACATCGTGGACCCAATGATGCAATGCACAACCCTTCCCAGCCATTCGGGTTTCTCTCAACAGAAACTTGTCTCATTTGTCACGGAGATACACACGTTATCTATTAACATCTCATTCTGAGATCGTTGATATTGAATAGGTGGCAATCTGCTCAAGCCTCCGAGTACTAAAACCAAAATGCACTAATCGAGTTTAGAGCCAAGAGATCAATAAAAATCTCGTTAGGACACATTCCATTTCAAACACTTATTGAACATCATCAAGTTCACAAGCTGTTAACAAGAGTCCTACGCAATATCCTTGTGATATTTGCCAGAAACATCCCGACGTGTTACTTAATGTAATTCACAATGAGATGAAATCCTGCTTGAGCCAGCATAATCATGCTCTTGGTAGGTGACTTGCGAGATTCTATATGAATTAAACTTGTGACACTGGATATCGTTTTGGTCCTGTAAATGATTATGACGGTTGAGCATTTTGATAAAAAGCTTAAAAACTCCCAATGTGTTACAAAAATGCTTTTACAAGTAACACGTCGAATTGATTTTCAATTGCCTGCCCTAGTCGACTCTTGATTACTTCGACTAATCGGTGTAAAGGGCGCGCGGGTTGGGTAGGGTTTTAGGAAACGGTATCAGTTAACACAGACGTTGTATCCAGTGCTCTATTAATTGAAGTGCTTTTAGACTCTCGCAAAAGGAAATATAAAAACTCAATATCTATATGGAGAAAAAACAAAAAAAGCATGTTCTACAAGATCAGATAGAGACAAAAAAAAACGAATCTCTTGTCACCGCTCTAAGATTAGATTGTGAATAAAAAAAATAAGACATGTACCACAAATATAACACAAACTAGAGAAGCCAACTTAGTACGCCCCCCACTAGTCAACACATGAACGAATACGTCCTGGCCCAGCCCAAAAACCGTCCCTAACCCCGATCGCAACCGTTCCGGCAAAAGATGATAATAAGACCAAAGACAAAAGGTCCTCAAGTCTAGATCGCCAACCAGCACATGAAGGAAAACAAAACCTACAACAAAGAACAAAGAGAAAATACCAAAGCACCACATTGAGCTTAAACGAAAAAAAACAATCTCGTTTATCTCATGAAGGAGTGTCATCAATGAACTCACTTCGGGGGAGATTGTTAGCCTCAAAATATTAAGCCGAACAGGAAATTCGTTCATTACGTGTACTAGTCTTGGTCATTTAATTAGTTAATGTTGTAATAGTATAATATCAGGAATCGGGCTCAATAGTTAAGCTAATATTGTATATGTTTCGGGTTTAATCCCAAGCAAAACCCGAGCCTGGGTCCTAGTCAAATATCTCGCACGTCACTTTAAAGTGTTGGGGTATATATACCTTTTCCTCTTTGGAAAAGTTAAGCAAGAGTTCACTTTAATATATCTTTCTCATTTCCTTTTCTATATTCTCTCTCAACTCTCTCTCTTGTTTCTCTCTCTAAAACCTTCATTTCTTCTTCTCTTTTCTTCTTCGATTCGTGGTTTGTTATATGTTATGAAGTGATTATCGGGATCCTACACTCTTTAAGACATAAATGGACCAATCTTATTTGCACCATATACCCTAAGGCTCTTTAAGGTACAAACAAGACAAAAATTAAGCAACAATATCCATTCATTACCCTAAGGCTCTTCCTAAGGATATGAATAAGGCTATTATTTCACTTATTAAATTCTACTTACCCCATATACCCTAAGGCTCTTTGAGGAATAAGCAAAATATTTATTAATGTGATACATATAGTATGCCAAATTAAGTATTCTTGATGTGTACTCATCTTAATCACAAAGGAACTAAAGAAAACTTCCATTAACTAATTATTAACCAAAAAAACCGCACAACTCTATTTATTTAAACATTATAATTAAAGGTGAAACAAGCTAATTGGAGAAAAAGCCACAATTAACACTCATGAGCCTTAAAGAAATCCAACTATTATATGTTTAGCATCAAAACTTATACTCTACTCTATCATCTCTTGTTCTTCACAATTTAAAATTTCTAATAAAGAATCTCGTGAATACTTAGCCTAGCGAAATAAGATCGGCACTTTAACAAGTCAAATAGACTAGCAACAATCTCAACTCTAATAAATCGATCTTCGCATATTTAAAATCAATTATGGAAACTTGCAAAGTCTTGACTTTTTTAAGCTAGACTTGCGTTTTATAACTCCTTGTATAAAAGATTAGCAAAATCAATCTATTTAAAGTTAAGGAGAAATCTAAGATATAAAACTGGTCGGGTCAAAATTTACTTTTTATTCTCACCAACGAAAAACCTACATTCGTGCCAACAATTTTTTTTAAATGAAAACATATGTGAACAAAAAAACTAGATATTAAGACTTAAAATTTTAAAATTTTTGCGGGAAAACGGGGTACGTGAGGGACAACGGGCAAAAGGTAAGTAAGATCATATCAAAGATATACTACCTTACTAAATTAGATAATGTTTCAATGTTTCTAGCCTAAGACTTAAAAATCCCATACTAGAACTCAAAAAGTCGAATGCATTATCCAAGCATGGAGAAAGTATCACAAAAATCTCAAGCCGTTTATCAATTACGGGATAATTCAAAGTATCCCTATAATGGATAATAATTCAAAGTATTCTCACCAACACAAATTACGGGATAATTCAAAGTATCCCTAGAACGAAGAATAATTCAAAGTATTCTCTCAAAGATATAATAAAAATAAAATAAACTTTTTAATGTAATACTAATAAAATAGCAATGCCAATAATCTCAAAAAACATAAAAGGTATAACAGGTGTAGCATCGAGTCTAGCATCAAACAAGAACCCGCGATAAACCCATCACCATTCCCAGGAACATTATCAACCCCCTCCATACTTCCTTCCCCAGTCATGACCTCAACACCACTTCCACCATAACAATTCCCATCAACACCGCCACTTGTACTACCAGAAGTAGAATCAGTAAAATAAGAAGCTAAAATCCACCATCAGATTCTTCCCTTGTCATATCCTCAACATCAATATAATCAGTAAGATATCAAGATGTTTGTAACGTTAGATGATGAGGTTTAGTATAGCTATGGGATGAATGAATATGAGATCTGTATATGAGGTTATAAAAGTGACGGCAAATATTTTAGGTTTTTTTATGAGTGGTATGGACGGATAGAATAGAGGTTAGGGTTTGGTCTTTGATACCATGTTGGATGATGAAAACCCCATGGGTTATAATTTATCATTGATCACTATTTATAATAGTGCAAACCCTAATGTCCTAAACCCACAAACCGGGCTTCGGCTTATTTAGCCTCTAATAAAAGTCAAATTCGGAGCTGCTGGGGTGACTTCCACTAAAAATGGATTTCCTATCTATAAGGAGTTAAAGGCTTAATTTTTAGGAGCAGGTGCAAAAATCATGGGGCTACAACTTATTCAACTGGAGCTCAGATTGGGGAAGACTCCTTCTAGGAGTTTCAGGCCCGTCAAGTCCGCTAAAATTTTATGGCAGTTTTAGGGCATCATGTTCATTAAAGGTTTTACTTGCTCATGATGGTTCTTGGAGCAAGTGGGAGCCCTCTTTGTGGTTGTGTGGTTAACCCTTAGTTGACTTCTTGGTTCTTGTGATGGCTCACGAGACCAAGCATAGGATTTTCATCGGTTGAGGCTTTGCATACTTGTGGCTGTGTTTGTTTGTTTGCTTTTATATATGTTTGGAATGTATATAACTTGCAAATGTTTTTTATAAAAACTAAAAATAAAACACAAACCAATTTTAGAAACTAATCTTTGATTTAGTTTTAAAGTTCTAATATGATTTGAAACTAAACTCTTTGTTTTTATATAAATAAATCTAAATAAATGTTATGATTTGTTTTTTTATTTTATGTTTTTTTAAACTATATTTATCCCACCTAGGTATATATATAAGTCATGAAAAATGAAAACTTGACACACATAAAAACAAGTATTAGACTTAAGTTAAAAAAAGTTTTTTAACTTGTGCTACGAAAGATGAATGCATGCTTCCTCGTACACACTATTTAATCATGTATTTATCAAAACTTATACCCATCACAAATTTAAGTCATGTCGTCAATTGGTTAAGATCACTTTGTAAATTACCTTTTGCTCTACGTTGAGACGTAGGTGAATTGTAAACCCAAGGTGATTATTCTCTATACGTGTCGAGACCTAGGATATATTCTCGCAGTTCTGCCATTGAGATGACTTAATCAATGTTAAGCCAGGTGAGACCTTAGGCTCGAGGCAATCAAAGGAAAAGGATGGGACTAAACATGCCAGCTTGACATTGTTTCTCCGAATTACAAATGTCATGAGTCCCATATGGTCTAAGAATTGCACAGGTTTTGCAATTGTGTAAAACGTCACCTACTATTCGAAATCTAGCGATTGCTAGCAGTATCATAACTAATGTGATGGTTGAACCTCAAATGAGGATCTTAGCCTTTCGTAAATTAATTATTATATATTATAAACAAGGGTAGTCATTTTTAAAAAGTTTATTAGTTATCGAAAATACAAATATGAACTTTGTAATTTCTATTAATGACATTTATGCAACACAAACCGTAAACAAAAGTTTGTTTCCTTTCCTTGTTAGAGGAAGCCAAACTAAGTCTTCTTTTCTTGTAAGAAAAAGACCTATTCCTATCTTTTCTACTTGTATGAGAAACCTATAATAGGAACACTTGAGAATTTTCCAATCTTAATCTAATAAACTCAAAGCCATAACTTTACTCGAGAAATCGTTTTGTCTTGTAATTAGAGAACATGTGTTCTATAGCCTCCAAAATGATACATCTTAAAGCGTCAAGACATGGTATGAGTTTTAATAATTAGAAATGGAAATCTCAGTAAATCACGAAAGAGAAAAGGAAATTAATAGCATGTTTTCTAGTAGTTTTCCTTAACTCGATATTTTTCCTAGAATTACACACCTAGAGGTAATGTAGAAGGAGGAATTGCATGCAAAACTTTTAAGTTAAAGAATGGCATTGATGGATAGTCCATCATATATATAGTAGAACTTGACGCACTTCCTTGAATATTTAAGTACATGTTTAGTCTGTGAGGCTCACATTAGAGATAATGTGCTGATATTCAAATAGTAGAAAAGTAAATAAATTGCTACTTGCACTTCATTGGTATAGATACACATTTAATGTTGTCTTATCCAGTGGGAGCAATGCATTTTACTACTGATATAGACGCACATTGTAATGTTGTTAAATTTAGTGGGAGCTGTGAGCTTTTTCACATTGTAAGTGACTATTTTATTTATAGCTGGTCTTGAATATTATATATACTTTTCACATACGAAGCAGTCATGTTTTATAAGAATCCATTGCATATCATTCTATTAGATAAACTTGTTGCTTTTCATGATGTCGCTGCCTAAAAAATGTTATCTAACATGTTTAGCATGATTGCTTATTTGAACAATAAAAGTTCTAGATATACTTATAATGAAAATGTGGATTTTAGTTTTGACTTAATTATATTCATATCTGTGACATTGTCTTATTATTCATACAACATACGGAAGCAGGTTGGACTCATCCCTACTAGTCTCAGGATCGTAACAAGACTCATAATATGCTCATTGTTTGTATAAATTGCTGATGTTGTGCTTGTGCACAAGTGGGGAGAAATCTTAATTGTTTGTCAAGGTACAACAAATAACAATATGACTTATGGTTTTTCTTAGCCGCATGGTAAGAAAGCTAATATTCTACTATGACTTATACACCTGATGTATGTCTCCTACTTTAGAATAGTTGTCAAGAAAATAATAAAATTACCTAATTCTTCAATATTCACTAAAGTTGTAAGTATCCGATATTGATTATGTCTTCTTGAAAAGACCAATAAGAAGTATGTAATTAACTTGAAAAGTAGTTGAAGACAAGAGTCGGCGTTTCAATTAATATTTAATTTAAATATGCTTGTGACTTCTTGTAAAGACATAAACATAAAGTCCTTGAACAGTTCTAAGACTTATAAAGTAAGCAATTGACTTGTCATGTCTCATTGTCACGACATGTACATGAAGTCATTAGCATGTTTAAAGACTTATAACGTAATGATAACGATTAACGTGTTATGTCTTCTAGTTAAGACATGTACATAAAGTCCTTGAACTTCTCTAAGACTTCTATGTTAAAGCATGCAACTGGCTTAAAATTAATGTTAATGCCATTATGTTTGAACAAATTGGCAAGTATGTGAGCCAAAGGGTATTAGGTTATCTATGGAATTGTGACACTGTCTCATAATCCCATTACTCATAGAATACCACATCTCTTTGCTATGTCTGATGTGTAAAATCCAACTCTGTTGATATTGTTTGATTTTTGATAACTTTAACTACCCTACCTCTAATCTTATCAAGGTTAACAAAATTAAGTAAAGCCACGTGTTTACTCAATATGGTTCCAACCAAGAAGGTAACTCCAAGAAGGTAACTAAGACACCATCAGGTTATGAAATGGGAAGACACCCATTAAGTCTTAACTGAAGTTTTGAATTTGTTGAGATCACATTAAGCGTGTTATTAGCAAACTAGAGTCAAGAACTGTCAGCGTACATTATACATCCTAAACGAGAACAATTTTATTGGTGCTCGACTTACTGCGTATTTAGAGAAAGTCTCCTCTTACATGAAGCAAGTGGGAGCATATGTTTTTGGAGAAAGTCTCTTCTTACACAACCTTCTGAATGTACTAGCTAACGACATAATAAATTTTAAGATATAGTCCATGAAAGAAAATCAGTTTTGGAATTCGATTGATCTTTCACCAATCGGTAAGACTAAGAAGATAAATTGGTTCTTCTAGGAGAAGACTAATATGGACAAAAATGTACACACATTTAAACGCACGCCTTGTGATAAGGGTTTTACTTATACTCAAGCAATTGACTATGATTAAAGCTTCTTTTCCTTGCAAGCGTTAAATGAATAAAGATATTAATTACCATACTTGATTTCATGAATATGAAATATGGCAATTGGATGTCAAAACTCCTTCTTGAATGATTACCTTTGCGAGGACGTTGTGTAATCAAAAGGGTTTATGAATCCAAGTTATCTTTAGAAAATGTGCAAGCTGTAAAATCCAAGTGGATTAGAGCATGCATCTAGGAGCTGGAATCTTAAGTTTAAATCAACAATTTGATTTTGATTGAAACAAAGAGATCTCCTGAGTACACCTTAAAGCTAGTCGGAGCATTATGTTTTGTCTTTCTTATATCTTATATGTTGTCAACATATTGGAAATAATATTTCACCTAAGCTAGATTTTAATCCTTAGTTTGGAATAATATTTCTATCGATAAATATAAGAAATAAAACATGTAACCTTGGAGCATAAGTTTACTAAGATAAACATACACGATTAATAAGTCTAACACAACATGACACATCATTGAGCAAGACTCAAGTTCTATCTCACCTGATGAGTTAAACACATATTTGAAAATGTTTGGTTCAGCTAAAGGTTTCATTATGTATGTCATGTATTAGACTAATTGTAGCACTTGCATGAATGCAAGATGAACCTACAACCATAGTAACTAAGTGAAAGTCATTAGACTACTATTGAAAGAACATTCTAAAAGGCCTTTTAAGGACTAAAGACATGTTCATTGTTTACGGATTTTAATAAAGAGATTAGTGTTGAGCTTATACACTAATGCTTATTTTGATTGAGATGATTCTCAATCCTAGTCATAGCAGGATTTTCATCATAAATGATAATACTGTTGACTGGACATGCTTGATTGAAAGCATTGTTGCACTATTCATTAAAGAATAAGAATACTTCACAGTTTGGGAAGCTGTTAAGAAGATTGTCTTATATAGGTGGTTTTGCTTGCTTCAAACAACCTATGTAATGTATGGTGGCGATGCTAGTATTATTGTAATAGCACATAAACGCACATATACAAAATGACAATCATCGTATCATTCAAACCTTTACTGCCTATGAGTTTTGAAACAAGTATTCTCAAAGTTCACTCAGATGACAACTTAGTTGGTACTTTTATACAAAGTCAATGTCTTGTACCAAACATGTTTATCATGCTAGGAACATTGAACTTCGACCTGCTAGTAGTCTCATGTATATCTGTTTTTAGTATTTGGATAATGGAACGTTAAGCAGTTGTATTAAACAATGAATTGATATACCTGGTATGATCGTCTTCATTTATACAACTGTGTTCTATATTAGCATGTTTAATTCCATGAATAATTTATTTATTCTAAATTGTCCATTGTCAGTTAATGATACAGGAGCATCATTGAATTAAGGCAAATGTGAGTGTTTTGGTCATATTCATATAGTATGAATATTAATGGATGATACCGCCAAACTCATATGTTGTTCATTGGATGAACATTGGACTGACCCAACCTATGAGTATTCACTACATGGATCGGCGTCAATAGTGAATCTCGCAAGTGGTTATGTCTCTCATCCTTAGACTTGAGATGCAAGTAGGTTTTGTGTGTGTGGAATGTCAATCTTTGATATGGTTCAACGTTGACCTGTTGAAGGCTGCTATAAAGGCCATTTACAGGAAGGGTATGAAACACATAATGGACACGTGCAGTCAAAATAAGATTTGTTACTCCACAGGTTATGGAGAAAGATACTATTGGGCCCCTTGATGATTTGAACAGATGTATGTGTGGCCGCACCCAAATATAATTAAGATGATACTTGATTGATTTGGTAATCTAGTTCAATGTCTATATCGAGAAACAAAATTGTTAAACACAAGAATGACTTATGATCCATGTCAAATGTTTAACATAGTATCTGCAACAAAAGGATGATTGATATCTAAACCATTTAAAATGAGATGTTTAAGAAACTATCCTCATATGTCTCTGGGGGCATTGGCGTGCTGCTAGACGCTAACCTTTGCTTGTATAATTACTTGATTATTATGATGTGCGCAAGTGGGAGCTGTTGGAGTATGCTCGTGTCATAATAAATAATTATATGGCTAGACACATGTGAGCCTATGGGGTCACACACATATACATTGAGGTGCCACTTTATATATCGTGTTTATTGTATTTACGGTATATAAATAACCCACGTAACTCGGGATCACTATTGGGCTTCTAATAATTAAGTATAGTACTTAGTTTATTGGACTTAAAAATCAAATGGGAGGCCCATTTGTGCCTTCATAGTGGCCGGCCTATATGGAGGAAAAAGAGAGGGATAAGATCAAATCTTTTGGTCAAATATATTTTAGGATATAACTCCTCGTTAATTGGGTATTAACTCCTAATTTATTTTGATAACAACTTACCAAAAGACTCCCCTCCCCTCTCTTATTAAAACACGGCACAAACACACTCTTTGGTAATGGTTTTTGTGCTCTTGTTTTACTATCACTTTGTATCTAGATTATTCAAGGTGAATTTCAAGGTTACGGGTTGAGGACTAGCATCCAAGAGGTATACGATGAAGTGTATTATGGATACACCATAAAGGTTATCTACTTTGGTCACTTAGTTTCTTTGATTGATTGTGTACAAGAGAAGGTTGTTCTTTGATTCTACCGATCACACTACAAAAGGTAATAATCGTTGTTTTTCTTTGATTGATCATATGACTTTATGGATCCGTTGATAGGTGCTTGTTTCGCTGCGTTTAATATTTGTTTATATGATAATCTTTTAATTCAGCACCTATAATAGTTATTATAACCCATGTATAAATGACCCTAAGAGAATTATAATTAAACTGGGTCGTATTTAGTGAAAAAGAGAACATGAGGTGTTGATATTTTTAAATTGGAATGCTTGATGATGATTGGGGATTAGAATCAAAGGAAGTTTCCCCTCTAGAAAGACTTAGTTTATTCGATAGACCAAATGAAGTAGAGAGAGGTAGAATTCTAGAAGCACACCGTTTAGAGCCTATCCTTCAACAACAAATTTCTCAACGTATGGCTCCTTCTCATCACGATGGTATGTACCGTTACTATCACCCGCACTTGAACTCAAGTGTAGGGGAACCCTCCCCTTTATCTGTTAAATAAGGGTAGAGTCAGGCTCGTGACTCAAACAAAAACAACCCCCCAAAGCGCTTCTGGGAGGCAACCCAATTTTAACTTTTCTCGCAAATTAGAAGTCAATGTGTGTTGATAATTCTTTTCCATTTGTTTTATTATGTTTGAACTATCTTGTAATCATGCTTTGTATTGTCTTTAACCTCGTCTTAATTTCAATCAAAGGTATTTTGCAAACAATAAGTGTAGGGGAATTTATCCGGCTTTTGAGCCAAATTCAAACATGTTAAATGAATTGTTTAGATTAATTCGCGTCAGTATCGAGTCATATGATTGAATTGTTAAATCTTAGGTTTTATGCAGCCATTTATATAGGAACTAACTTATGGAATCAAGTGCAGGAAATTTTTCATCAAAAACAAAAATTTTATTTTCACAGACTATGGAGACGGCGTCACGATTAACATGTGACCCGTCACCACGACACCTGTGACGGGTCACAACCGAACCCCCGACGGCGGTCAACGCCATGTCCAAAAACTTAAAGTTTTTAATTATTTTTAAAAAATAAAACTTGCATAACATTTAATATATGTATTCTTCTGTATAAACCTGCAAAACCTAATGAGTTTAACAATTCTTTCATCTTCTATTCGATCGAACAACCCTAAATTCACATTGTATATTGGTAAATCGAACATTTTATGCTTGGTATAGTTGTCTTTGTCTTTGATTACATGTTATATTTGATGAGGAGAAGCTTGGAAGTTCTTAGGAAGTTTCATTGGATGATTCTTGGAGGACGATTTAAACCATTTATCCATAGTTTCATCTCCATATTGAGCAATCATGGATTACTAGTTTTTCATTTCCTTGTTTTCTTTTCCCATTATTCGTTTAAAACGGGTACTTCCAGAGAACATTAGGGACAATGTTCAAAATAAGTGTAGGGGAAAATAAACCTTAGAAACTGTTTCTTTATTTGTCATTTGCTTTGTCCTTAAAAAGATGGATAATATATCGAAACATAGCATAAAAGGATTTTTTATTATACCAAATTTAAATTTTCTACGACACATACCAACGAAAACCGTAGTATTACTAGCATCGCTATGGATAGGAAATTCTATGACTAGCACAATAACCCCTCAAAATTCCACCCCCAAAATGTGAGGTTCGCCCTTAGATCTTTAGAAATTCAGGTACCTATCGTCGGTAACCCAAGATGCTTTTATCTTTAGTCGGTTCGAGTTAGGGTTGATCTACAAGTGTGCATATCTATTCTGTCGTTACGGCAATGTATGCATTGCCTTGTCACCTTTTCTAGAATGCTGGTGTTAGAAAAAATCATATGAGTTACGGTAGCAAATTAAAATTCTAGAACTTTTTTGTGATGCATTCCAGAGACGTTTCGCATGTAAGTATAGATTTGCTTGATAAGAGGCATTAGGAATAACCCATGTTTTAAACCTGTAACTGTTATGATGGTCACCTCGATCATATAACTATCCCACCACCCCTTGCCATGCACTTCACCTTTAGTGCAGTATTACCCTATGTACAAACGCTCGATGAGCCTATCCTGTTTTCATTGTTCTCAAGAGATTTTATCTGGTTAACCGGACTATTAATGAAGAGCATTGACACCCTTACACCAATCGTTACACCCAAAAAAAGCTTAGCCTTCCTATTTTACTTGACTCGCAGAAAACTTACACCGTTTTTTATGTATCATAATATCAAATACATATATAAAAATACACAACAAGGAACAGATCCGCCGAGACCAAGAGAAACCGGAAGCAATATAGAGTTTCCCCGGGTCGTTTATGTCCAACGAGGCTATAATGGGAAAATCGAGTCACGAATGATGATTTGGGAGTTTGAAATGACAAGGATGAGGGTTTATGAATGATGGAACTAACACGCTAACCAAATGTAAAAAAAAATAAACAAAGGACATAAGCTAGAACAAGAATAAAAGCTAGAATTGGGAAAAATACTAAAAACTTTTACACTAAAACACAAGTAAGCTCAAATAAACTTAAGACAAATCAAATAAGCTAAGCTAACTCTAAATAAGCAAATTCAAAAAGCAATTAAGCTAAACTAAGCCAAGGAAACTCAGCAGTACGTAAAACAGACTAATAGATTTACTAACAGTACTAACTTTGAGTTAGTACTGCTAGCTTTAAAAGTTAGTACCGCTAGCAATAAAACAAAACATAATGAAACGAGAAATAAGCAAATAAAACAAAACAGATGTTTACCTAACCCTAATAAGCACTTCAGGAGTAAGAATAAGCAACTAGAATAAACCAGAATGGCAAATGAGCTAAAAAAGCTACAATCCCGTTTTTAGTCCAAGTCCTCAAAAAGTGCTGATTTTAAAAAGTCGTATTAGCCAACGCAAACAAGAGCGAAAGTTGTTCACCTGACATGTTTTAAGCAACTTCAAAATAAAGAACCCATTGCTAAAACAAGCACTTTATAAGCCTCCAAAAAGCCTACAAATAAGCTGCTGATTGCAGAAAGTTGCTCAAACTTTTGGTTTTTGGTATTTTGGACACTACAAACTCAAAATAAGCTCAAATTCGAAAAGGAGAGATGTTTTGGAAAGCTTATATGTTGCTTAATCTGATTCCAAAAAGCTTTTTCAACCAAACACAACTTAACTTAACTCAATTTGCATCAAAAAGTAGTAAACTCTAAAATTTTCCTAAATAAGCCAAAATAAAAATAAGCTAAAATCACCAATAAGCCAAACTGAAAAGTGGGCTTTTGGAAATAAGCTCACTAATGAGTCCTTATTAAGCCCACCTATTCACTTTTTTAAATAAGCCACTGAAATAAGCCACAATAACACAAAATGGCCTGACACTACTATTTTTGGATTTTTAAGAAAATAAGACTATAGACCTAAAAAACTCACTGAAATAAGCTCAAACTTTAAACAAACCTCAAACAGATTTAGTTCACCCTCCAATGAGCTTATGTTCAAAAAATCATAACCTAAAACCTAATCTAACTATCCTAAAAGTGAGATCAAAAATTGGTGAACTACCGGATCCTAACCTGGGTTAAGTACCAGCTATTAAAAGTTTAATCCGCCGTCAGGTCTTAATTATAACACTGCTAGGCTTAAGTGGAATACGCTAAGGCTAAGATTCATACTGCTAGGCTTAAGTAAAAACTGGCTAAGGCTTAAGTAATAGACTGCTTAGGAACTTAAGGTTTAATACTGGAAGTCTTAAAGTAAGCAAAAAAAATGAACTAGCAGTTCTTCATAGATAAGTGAAAGTTAAGAAAAATAGAGACTTTAACTACACCCTTGCTCAAAACAGGGTCAAACAATGAATCTACAAGCTCTAGCTTGTATAAAACAAGCTAGTGAGAGTCCATAAGCCCATCCAGAACTGGCTTATCATCCATAACATAAGCTGTGGTATATGTGAGAGTGATTTTTGTAATTTTCTCTTAACTACTTAAGTTTAAACTTACTAAATTATAGCACTTTATTAAACAAGCAGTGTTGAGAGCTTTTTAAACACAAAACAACACAATGAAAGAAACTTAACACTTGAAATGGTAAATTGGACTTGAAAACCTCAAAACATTGCATTAAAACTTGAAAGTGTTTACAAAGGAGAGAGAAGTTAAAAGCTGTAAATGACTACAAAACTAAAATTATTTAAAAACTACTACTGATTACAAAAAACTAAAAACTTCATGCCTCAAAGGCTTACAAAAAGCTCTATTTATAGCCGAAGTCTTGGACTTGCAGCTTGTGCTACTTTGGAGAGATAAAACCAAGTGTGCTAGTTGTGTGAGGTGAATCTAAAGCAAATCCCAGCCTTTGATTTCTTTTGAGCTTCTTTGGAGACAATCTCAGCCATCGAAATGCTTTTGGAATGGAGAGGGATTGCCAACATGGACTTTATAAAGCTGGGGGTAGTAGTAGGGTGTTGAGTGATTTTTGCAGAGAAGTATGGGAGCAAAAAACAGGGTGCTGGCTGGTTTTGGTATTGGCGGGAAACGGGGAAAGGGTTATAACAAGTTGGTGCGTTGTGACAAGAGAGGTTGAAGATGATTAAGGGTATGTTTGGTTTGTGTACAAGAAAGGCCCCTCCACATCACACTTCTTTTCATTCTCTATTTCCCCTTTTCTTTCTTTTATAAATGAAGTTTCCCAAATTGGCGTAATCAGTCCCTGTGGTTTATATAATAATATAACTTAGGATTGCATTTTTGACCCCTCAAGTTATATTTTTCTTTGCTTTTTCTTCTCGGAGTAGACTTGATTTTGATTTGGCTTCGATTTCACACACTTTTCCATCCCGTGTCCTGTTTTGTCTCTTTTTGATTGGTTTTTTCGTCCTTTTGTGAGATATCCGTTCCTGCACAACACAATTAGCAAAACAAGCATATATTTGGCATTTTGAGTCCGTTTTTGGTTATTTTAGCTCGTTTTTAAAGGTAAAAGGTATGTGTAATTAAGCACATACCAAAATCCCCCAAACTAAGATGTTGCGTGTCCCACGCAATGCTATGAAGTAAGCACTTGAGAAACCAAAAATCTTAAATCCCCTCATTATAACTTGGAAAAGTAGCCAAGCGTTTATCAAAGGGAATAAAAGAATCAATAGCCTCGATAAGTCCCGGTTCTCACCAATTTTTATATTTACACAACTACTCTAAAAAAATTTTTTTTTTTTTTTTTTTTATTTATTTTTTATTTTTTTATACAAGTTTGACTTCCTTTATTTATCAACAATGGGATCATAGAATGAGAAATGTTCGTAGAATAATCCACGGACGTCCTGACGGATAATTTCATCGTCCCCTAGATTTTGACCCAGTCCCCAAGCTAACTATTAAACAAGATCATTGTCGATATAATTTAAGATGTTAAGCCCTCAACTTATGACTTGTAACCTTTACTCAACATGGATATATGATTTGAAAGTTTGCTCGTTTTTATACAATAGATCAACTTATTTTCATAGTCATAATTCAAGATGAATCACGACTCAAAGCAACAACTTATTAGAGACTTGTAAACTTGATTTTAAACATAGAACTTATTTTGCAACATATTTATCCTTTCATAATTCTTAAAAGCTAGGAATGTGTTTGCTATTAGTTTTGAACACCTACCTAGGCCTCGCGTCCTAGTAGGATATCACAAACCAACGACTGTAGTTCTTAGATTGAAAACCCACCCCGTTTCTAGCGTAGTGGGGAATCACATTAACACCTCTCCTAATATGCTAAGATCGTGTCTTAGTTTTGAACCCTCACCTAGACTTTCTTCCCAAGTGAGATAATTCACAACACGCCAAATCCCTAAATAAAAGACTCTTAGTTTGAAACCCCACTTCGTGTTAGCCGAGTGGGATAATCACGACACATCTTTTACTAGCTCCATTATGAATCAAATGTAATGCTTTTATTGCATATTACAATATTCTGCATTTTTGCATTCATACTTTCAATTCATGCTCTTGGCATTTTATCTTTCGAAACCTGCTTTTAAAAGAATCAAGATACAAATTTGAAGCTTTTTCCTAAAAACACGATTGACTTAGTTGAACAAGCACGTATGATTAGGTGGATTAGAAGCTTATGGGAGAAAAATGAACCAAGTTATTCATATGAGGTTTTGAGACAATCTTGCTTAACACATAAACTTTATATTAACTCTATCATTTCTTGTTCTTACACCTTTTTTAAAATTCAAAGCAATAGAATTCGTGAAAGCTCGCCTGAAGAGAACTAGCTAGGGCTCATACGCCCGATCGAGTCAAAATTATTCCTCATTCTACCCAAGAGAAGAGTCCAAAACTGTGACAAAACACTTATTTTATTTTTGAAATTTTTTTAAAATTTTCATTTTTTTGGTATTTTTGCAAAAATTTTGGTGAAAATACGGGATTACGTGGTAACAATTGCAGGCAACAAATCAATCGAAGAATACCCCCCCCCCCAAAACTATACTAAAACAACGGTCCTCGATGTTTTTTGAAGGTACTACTTTTATCCTAAGGCCGTTATAAGATGACAAATGATAAAACGTTATTTCGATTAGATTAGGATATCGGTATTCCCAAAATGAGCTGAGGGATTTAAAGCTCGATGATCGAATAGACATAAAACCCGAGAACACGAGAGCCTTTCACAATCCGGGCAATCCAGGACAATTAACAACACAAACACAAAAACACGGGAAAGGAAGGAAGGGCCGAGCCTTCACACAATAATAAACCACGTAGTTATTTCTATACAATATTACGATAAGTCATGGGTGCCTCCCCACGCAGCCGCATGGTTTAAGTGTTCGCCATGCTTGACCCCTCACCTAGAAATTTATTAGACATTTGGGAATGTTTGGAGATCCGGGACTACCAATTGTGGTAAGTCCCCTCCAAAGTAGTGCTTAACACGATGACCATTCACTTTGAAATTCGGCCCGTTGGCTTGAGATAACTCAACAGTGCCGTAAGGAAAGACTTGGTTTACAGTGAAAATGTTCCAGACCAGCGGGTTTAGCTTTCCTAGAAAATCTTAATCTAGAGTTAGAAGAGAGGACTCATCACTCGAAGTTGAAAACGCGATTTTTGATCTTGGAGTCGTGAATCCTTTCGTTTTTTCTTTATAGATCCAAAGAGTTCTCATAAGCTTCATCACGGAGCTCATTAAGATTCATTCAGTTGAACTTTCCATGGTCAACCAAGCGGTTTTTCAAACCAAATATGTATGTTTTAAGAGGCCCATAAGGCCTTGTGTGTCAAGCTCGATCGGAAGATGGCATGCCTTCCCATACACAAGCTTGTAAGGAGTACACCCAATGGGTGTTTTGTAAGCGGTGCGGAAAGCCCATAAAGCATCTTCGAGCTTATCTGACCAAGAGGTACGATTTTCCGCACGTCCTTTCAAGAAATCGTTCAAACCACGTTGGATACCCTCAACTTGTCCACCTGTTTGGTGATGATACGCTGTGGGAGAGACGAGAGTGACTCTATTTAAGCATGACCTTTGCAAATTGGGTCATTGCAAAAATGTTTCACGCTATCACTTATATTGCACAAGGGGAACCGAATCTGGCGAAGAGAAGATTAAAGAAATTTGTCAAACAACACGGTGGCGTCATGGTTGGGAGCGTTTAGTTGCTTCAACCCATTTTGATAAATAATCAACGGCCACGAGGATATTTGGTTGCTTTGGATGATGGGAATGGCCCCATAAAGTCAATGCCCCAGACGTCAAAGATTTCACAAACTTGGATGGAGTTTTGTGGCATCTCATCCCGTTGTGAAATTTTTCCTTGACGCTGGCACGAGTTGCAGTGTTTAACCAACTCATGGGCATCTTTGTAGATTGTGGGCCAAAAGAATCCGGAATTGAAGACTTTTCTTGCTGTGTAGTTAGCACCGTGATGTCCACCGGTGGGACCATCGTGGCAAGCCATGAGGATGTCATGGGCTTCTTTCTTTGCCAAATATACAACATCGAATAACTTGATATCGCACAATTTTTAAAAGAAAGGGATCTTCCCAGAAATAATGCTTCACGTCTTTGAAGAATTTTCTTTTCTGCTGGGTTGACATCCCCTTGATCACGAAATTTCCCGCATGGTAGTTTGCGATGTCAGCAAACCATGGGGTACTAGTATCACGAACAGCAATCGAACTAAGAGTTTCAAGAGGAAACTTTTCATTTATCTCTTTTGGATCGAGTTCATTCTCGTAGGATTCTCTAAGCGTTGATAGGATTATCATCTACAAGGTTCTCAGCTCCTTTTGTGTCAACTACTCAAAGTGAACTCTTGAAGGAGCAGAACCCATCGGAGCAATCTCGCCTTAGAATCTTTTTTAGCAAAGAGATACTTGAGGGCGGAATGATCCGTATACACAGTGCATTTGTTCATGACAAGGTAAGATCGGAATTTTTCGAATGCGTACACTACGGCTAACATTTCTTTCTCTGTCGTGGTGTAACGTGATTCGCCTCATTCATCCGTTTTACTTTGCGTAATGTATAGCCTGAATAGTATCACATGACGTTGCCCCAAGACTGCACCCAAGGCGAAATCGCTTGCATCGCACATAAGTTCAAATGGTTTATTCAGTCTTGGGGGCAAATCAGGGATAGGAAGCCACAGTAGATTCTTTTGAGAGTGTTAAAATGCTTCAATACACTCTTTTGGAGAAATTTAAACGGAGTCTCATAATTCAAGGCACATGGTCATGGACGGGGCTATTGTTTTGAGAATTCTGGATGAATCTTCTATAAAACCCGCATGCCCAAGAAACTAACGACAGTACCTTTTACAGTAGTCCCGGTTGAGGGAGCTGGCGGATAACGGCAATCTTAAGCTCGAACGACCTCAGCTTCTCCCGACTTGGAGATTTTAATTCCAAGAACAATGACTTCCCGTTAACCAAGAAATGGCTATTCACCCCCAGTTTAGAGCTAAATTTGTGTCTCACACCGCTTAAGCATCTTTTTCCAAATGGGTTAGGCATGTAGAGAAGAACTCCCAAAAGACACGAAAAGTCATCCATGAAACACTTCCATGTGTTTTTATCGATCATGTCGTGTAAGATGCCATCATACATCTCAGGAATGTGGCCTGGTGCATGCTAGAGGCCAAAGTGTGCATGCTCCGGTAGGCAAAGGTTCCGTATTGGGCAAGAAAATTTGTTGTCTTTTCCTGATCATTTGGGTTCGATGGGGATTTGAAATAACCCGAGGAAACAACCGAGAAAACGAATAGTATTCGTATCCCGCAAGCCTCATCGATCATTTTGGTCATGATGGTAGTGGAAAGTGGTCTTTTCCCGGGTGCGTTCATTCAACTTTCGGAAGTCAAGTAACTGCATACCCGCCATCCTGTAACCAATCGAGTTGGGATCAACTCATTTGTTCATTCTCAACTAACGTAAAAACCACCTATCTTTGGTACACAGTGTCCAACCGGGCTTACCCAGGGACTATCCGAGATATGTTAAAGTTAATTCCATCGTCAAGAAGTTTTTCAACTTCTTTTTTATGACAATCGTGGATTTTTTGGTTTACCCCGTGCACTGATTTTGAACCGCAGGTGTGTAGTCCTCTTCCATTAGAAATTTGTGAGTACAAAATTCTGGGTATATACCCTTGATATCGGAGAGTTTTCCAAGCGATAGCGTCAGCTTGTGGTACCTCAAACACCTTATGAGAGCGTTTTCTACGACCCGTCACCTCAAATCTTTAGCAATGATGACAGGTAACTTGTTGTCACCCGTCGCAAAAATGCATATTCGAGGTTGGGAGGTAAGTCCTTGAGCTCGACCTCAAGAGGTTCATCAATTGAATGTTCATCGTTTTGGGCTAACAAATCTTAAGTTCATTTCTATTTCCAGAAAATAATCTGCATGTTGGGAAGTGGGTGATAAGGGCTCACTATTTAGGATAGCTTCAAGAAGAAGAATGTCATTCTTCAGCGATCACATTCGGCATCATCAATTCCTGACTTATAATGAGTATCAGAAAAGTCAGCTCGAATTCTTCAAGAATGAAAATCACTAACCCATCGAATGAGCGAGGGTGGGAGAAGTTGTATCAACAATTGGTTCCAAGTATGGAATGGAATTTCCATTTGCTAATACTTCCGAGAAACCTAAGAACTCTTGAGAATATTCCTCACATGCTATATCAATAAGATTGATCTTGTTAACTGATTCCATGGCATTGTAGGAGAAAATTTTTCGATCACCTACTTTGAAAGTCAACGGATTGGTTATCATGTCTTAAGGTCTCTCTCACCGTGTACAACAATCAAGGCTCTTGCCGGTTCATAAAAATGGTCTACCTAAAATCAACGGGACTCCTAAGGGTCGGCATCATAGTCAACTACCTACAAAATCGGCAGGAAAGTAGAAGGTTCCAACCTTAGTCACGTAAACATTTCGGCTATGCCGGTGGGAGTGGAAGTCGATCGGTCGGCCAACTCGAGTATCATCTTAGTTTTGGTCAGTCCTTGGAGATTAAGCTTTTCAAAAACTGTAGAGTGCATTGAGATTGGATGCTGCAACGAGATCGGCAGGCTAATCATTCCAACAACTCTGGAAAATCGCACTGTACAAATCTACCTGGTCTCCTAATTTTTTCTGGAAATGACTAGGATGACTGCGAGCAATTTTCATTAACCGGTGGTATTGGGTTAATTTCTAAGATCTTGTCTTTGTTGTTCAAAAGCTTTCTGAAACATTGGAGCAAACTTAGGCATGTGCAGGAGAGCATACCGCGAACTCAGCTCGAAGTTGGATTCCAAAAAAATTTCCCATGAATTAAAGCTAAAGGTCGTCTTTCGCTAAATTTTTTCCTTGTTTAATCCCTAGATGGGATATGGTAAACTCCTATTTTCTAGGCATGACAACTGGTTCATCAACTTGGACTATCGGAGGTTGGACGTCTTTGGTACTTCCGTTAGGAAGCACCGTGTCCTTTGTCACCTCGGTTTCAACTTCCACCACCGGAGGTGGAATTTGAGGTCCATCATATGAAACACCGCTTCTGGTGGTGATTGCTTTCAATTCACCCTTCGGGTTAGCAATGGTGTTGCTAGGAAGAGAACCCGAACTTGAAGTAGAAGCTTGGTTGGAATTTACGATTTTGGTGAGCAAGTCGGTTATGTTGGACATTTGGTTTTGCATGTTTTGCATAACCGCATCATTAGCCTTGACATAGCTCTCAAAATCAGTTTTTGACACACCCGAAGCTTGATGAGCTGGAGCTTGGTAAGCTGGGTGTTGATTAACCGGGGGTTGATATATTGGGGCATGTTGTTGAACCTGGGGTCGTTGGATTTGACCCTGGTTATAGCCATTCCTACGGTTTTGGTTTTGGTTCCAACGATTCTGATTGTTGGCTTGGTTGTTGTGTTGCATGGGAGGAAAACCGGGTGGTCTAATTTGGTTTGCCATCGGTGGCGGACGGTAACCGGAATTTCCTTGGTTGAAATTGGTTGCGGCTGCTTGCGAGACGTATTCTTGGATGTTATCTCGGTAATTGTTGCTATCGGTAGCCAGACAATTACGATATGAATGGGCACCACCGCAGGTAACACAACTTTGCTCAACCACTTTTACGGGAGCGGGAGCTAGAACTGGAGATGCCTGCTTGTCGAGAAGTAGAGCTCTAACCATATCTTTCAATTCAGCAACATCGGGAGATACTCTGGAGGTGGAAGCGCTCGTACTCACTTTAGCAACAATGGCTTTGCTTCGGGAGTGACGAACTTTGGACTTGCTCTCGATGATGCTTGAGCAATCAGCGGGCCTTTTGTCCAAAAAGTTACCACCTGCGGCGGAGTTCAAAGAGTCTTGATCATTAACATTTAAGGCATTGTAAAATGTATCAAGTTGGTGAAGCTCCGAGAATCCATGATGTGGACATGCTCGGAGAAGATCTTTGAATCGATCCCAAGCCTCACTAAACGACTCATCAAATCTTTGTTTGAAATTGGTAATTTCGTTCCGAAGATTTGTCGTTTTAGAAGGTGGGAAAAACTGATTTATGAATTTAGCAACGAGGTCATCCCATGTCTGAATTGATCGAGGGGGTTCTTTCTCAAGCCATATCCGGGCTGCCCCCTCGAGAGAGAAAGGAAAAAGCATCAACTTAATTGATGTGGTCGGGACATTAGGATATCTCAAAGTAGAGGTGATTTTATTGAAGTAACGGATGTGGGCATGTGGGTCCTCTTTGTCATGTCCGAAGAACTGCTTGTTCTGGACAAGAGTTAGCAACCCATGCTTGATCTCAAAATTTGCTGCTTCCATCTCAAGAACAACAATTGCGTCCTCGGTATCCCCTCGGAGGGAGCCTGGAGCATTCTGCCATAGTTCGTTTACCATAGCCATCTATCTTTGGAGGTTCAACAAGATTCAAGGAACTTGTTGTTTTTTGTCGTAGACGACGAGCTTGAGAACGAGTGCGCATGCACTAAAATAGAGAACAAGAAGAGTATTTTTGGTTTTTCAGTTTATTCACAATCTATTTTAAACGGACAGGAACCTAAAACTAGACAACTTGAACCCAAATAGTCTACTTACTTCACGGTAGCTCTCAAAACGATAAACGCACAGGTGAGCGGAGGAGTAGGAATAGCGCGAAGCTTATTTCTCCTTTTGGGTCGTAGTTCCTTGGAACAACCCTCCTTATACCCACTTTTTAGCTTGTTTAACTTTTCAAGGTGAGCCGTACGTTGTAAGAGACACAAATGGCAAGTTTTTTTTGAATCTTTTGTTCGAGTTGGGAACCAACAAGTTCACCGAAAGTTATTCTGATAATACCTCAATTGAGAATATTATATTTTGGTATTTTTACCAATTTATAAATTTTATTTCTTTTTTATGGACAATGTTTTTATATTTTTGGGTTTTTTTTATATGATAATTATACTAATAAAAGAAAATGAAAAATATTTTTGAACTTTTTATATATATATATATATATATATTTTTATTTTTTTATTTTTTTTAGAAGAAAATATTCACAAATTCAAACACAAATTTTCAAATGTAACGATAATCGTTTTCAGCCTCCCCGGCAGCGGCGCCAAAAATTGACTCGCTCGTTCTCACCCCTATTTATATACCAATAAATATAGATAAATATGAATACAAGGATCAGAATTCGCGAAATCAAAGAAACCGGAAGCAGTGTAGAGAGAGTCTCCGGGTCGTTATGTCCCAACGAGGCTAGAGATGGAAAATCGAAAGACGATTGATGATTGATGTTTGAATATGACAAGGATGTGATTATGATTGGGCACTAGACCTAATTAGCAAAAGCACACAAAGATAAGCAAGGAAAATAAGCTAAAACAAGCATAAAAGCTAGAAATGAGAAAACACTAAAACTTTAAAAGCTAAAACACAAATAAGCTCAAATAAGCTTAAGACAGACAAATAAGCTAAACTAACTCTAAATAAGCAAATTCAGCATGCAATTAAGCTAAATTAAACAAGAGAAACACAGCAGTACTAACAACAGTACTAACAGAATTAACTACCAGTACTAACTTGGAGTTAGTACTGCTAGTGTTGAGTTAGTACTGTTAGCTTTAAGTTAGTACTGCTAGGCTAATGAAGCAAGTAATAAGCAAATAAGCTAAAACAGATATTTAACTAACCCTAATAAGCACTTAGGCATAAGAATAAGCAACCAGAATAGACTATATTGATAAATAAGCTAGAAAACTAAAACTGATGAACTCTTAAAATTATTTTGAAAAGGAAAATAAGCTTAAATAAGCTTACTCCTAAAGACAGTAAAGGAAAATGGTTTAATTTACTCTAAAAAAAACTAAGGAAATCTTAAATAAGCAGAAATAATAAGCTGATAAGCTAAAATGAACCACCAGTACTAACAGTTTTAACTAACAGTACTAACTTGGAGTTAGTACTGCTAGTGTTGAGTTAGTACTGCTACCTTTGAAATCCAAGAAAATGAACTAGCAGTACTAACTCTTAGTTAGTACTGCTTGATTCAAACAGCCCTTAAAGTTTTCAAAAATCATTTTTATTTCAAGCTAATTAAAAACAGATCATCAAGTGACAAATTAAAACACTTATAAGCAGACTTTAATCAAGAATAAGCACTTAAATAAGCCAAATCATTCTAACAGTATTAACTTATATCTAACAGTTTTATCAAATGAACTAACAGTACTAACTAAGAAAGTGATACAAACTATTTTAAAACTAACAATTAAGCAAGATAAGCACTAAACATACTGATAAAGCACAAATAAGTAAACATAAGTAACAAATAAGCACTATAAGCAGTTCTACAGTAAATAAGGAAAACAAGAAAAAGAGTGACTTACAATACCCTTGCTCAAAACAGGGTTAAACAAAGAATCTACAAGCTCTAGCTTGTATAAAACAAGCTAGTGAGAGTCCATAAGCCCATCCAGAACTGGCTTATCATCCATAAAATAAGCTGTGGTATATTTGAGAGTGATTTTTGTGATTTTCTCTTAACTACTTAACTTTTTAAACTTACTTAATTAAAGCAGCTTATAAACAAGCTGTGTTGAGAGCTTTTTGAACACAAAACAACACAATTAAGAAACTTAACACTTGGAATTGTAAATTGACTTAAAAACTTAAATTTGCATTAAAACTTGAAAGTGTTACAAAGCTGAAAGTAAAAGCTGTAAATAACTGAAAATAAGCTAAGTTATATTAAAAATTAAAAACTAACTAGATGCCTCAAAGGCTTACAAAAAGCTCTATTTTATAGCCGAAGTCTTCTTCTCTTGGACTTCTTTCTTCTGTGTTTCTTTGTAGAGACAAAACAAAGTGTGCTTGTTGTGTGAGGAGATTCTAAAGCAAATCCCAGCCTTCAATTTCTTTTGTGCTTCTTTGGAATCAATCTCAGCCATTGACAATACTTGGGAATGGTGAGGGATTGCCAACATGGCCTTTATACAGCTGGGGGGAAATAGTAGGGTGGATAAAATGATTTTGGCTAGGGTGTTGAGTGGTTTTGCAGGGTAGAAGGTATGGGACGACATCCAAGTTGTACCTGGGTTTTTGTTGGGGCGGGAAAGAAGGCTTTTGGGTAAGTAGGCAGTTTTGTCCCCTCAAGTTATAAAACTTGAATGCAATCTTTGCCCGGTTTGCAATTTTGACCCTTGCTTTTTATCTTTTGTAATACAACTTGAGGTTTGGCAGTTTTAGCCCCTCAAGTTGTATTTTCTTTCACTTGGCTGACTTTTGACTTTGTCCTTTCCATTCCGTGCTTGGATTTGTTTGTTTTTGGCTTTCTTTTTGTTCCTTTTCTTGAATATCCGTTTCCTGCACAATACAAATGCAAAACATACAAATACAATGTATTTTTGGTATGTTTTTAGTCTTTTAAGTCCGTTTAATGGAAAATGGTATGTGTAATTAAGCACATACCTCGTTAATCTATGTCCTACCGGTTATCAATCATAATCAATAACTTTGCATGTCGGGGTCTCTATCTAGGTCAAAAAGTAGTCGAAAGGCTGGTGCATACTCGTGCAGTCGTGGCTGCATGCACACTAGGTGTTTGACAGAATGTCGACACCAGTGATAAACAACCGAAAGTATACGCGAATTTCGAGCAGTATACTAAACGAAATAAGGTGATTCCTATTCCAAATTAAAGCTAGTACTTTGAACTCTATTTATCAAAGCTTGGTTCGTTATTTCACTTGGTACGCGCGTCACAATAATTCGAGGAAAAGTAACTCGTTGGTTGTTTTACAAAAAGAGGCAAATGGCAGTTTTACATGTACAACTTTGAGGACTTGTAACTCTCTATATACTTGAAGAAAATATGTGATTCTAGGGGCAAAATTCTCATGACCTATCCTATTTTTGAAATTAATTACGTTTCGCATTTTGTGATTACTCCTAGTGGCCGAATAATACACTTAAAGATACAAGGATGGGCTGCGTTTTATAACGACATAACATATGCGTTTTCTATTTATCCAGCTACTAAGTATAAGCTATAACGACTGATTTTCCCTAAACCTAATACCTTCGCACCATTATGTCGATGCTTTATTAACCACTACACAAGTTTTATAGATTTTACATGACGTTTCGACCTATATCAGAAAGCAACAGGGAATGAATGTTTTTAACCGATTTTAAGCACACGACTATGACAACAGGATTGCATGTAAACTATAAATAATAAGGATATCTAGCTCATAAGGGCAAAGGGCGAGCGCGTTAGAGACTCGAACCAAAGTGATGATGAACCCACGACTCTTTTTACCCCCTTACGTGCTCACACACCAAATACCCTAAGCCAATTAATAAGCTCGGCTGTTTGGATTCTGATGTACTTGAAAAACACTACAAACACTACCTCTTCTTGCTTGCTTGCACCGTGACTAGAAAAGAAAATTAAAAGGGATGATTTTTGGGTTAGGGTTTTTAGAGTTTTTATTATTCCATATCCGATGAAGATACAAAGGTGCGGTTGATAGTGTTGGCTGGAAGTAACAAGGCTGTGTGAAGAGTGAAATTTTACAGAGTTGTGTGTGGGTTTGCTTGTGGAAACAAAGATGAAGGTGTTTCTTATTTATACACAAAAAAATGAGGAAGTTTTACTAGTCAAT
>BQNB010020384.1:0-65564 GCA_026074375.1 Tanacetum coccineum | reverse complement strand
GTTCTAGGGCATAGAGTTTGATACAAGTCATTCATAGAATTACCATAGCTTCAAGGTCTTTGTAACCCTAATAATTTGAGAGTATTCGTATTATTAATAATATTGGAGCTTTTGTTTGTTGAATTATATGTTCATATAATTACTGTTTCATTGATAGTTCTTCTAAATATTAAAGATTAGATTCTACATAATCTTTAATACATTCAAACAAAGTTTCTACTATAGTTGTGTGAGATTTATCTAATATAACTAATCCTTATACAAGCTTAAGGAATTCGATCTGTTGAAGTGGGACGAACAACAATTTTCCATGACATGGAGGAAGACTTTATAGAAGTATTCATGGACGACTTCTCGGTATTCGGTAACTCTTTTGATTGTTGTCTAGCTAATTTAGATAGAATTCTTGCTAGATGTGAAGAAACCAACCTTGTGCTGAATTGGGAAAAATGTCATTTTATGGTAAAAGAAGGGATTGTTTTAGGACACAAAATTTCTAGGGCTGGAATTGAGGTTGATAGAGCTAAAATCGATGTAATAGCTAAGTTGTCATACCCAACAAACGTAAAAGGAGTTAGAAGTTTCCTGGCTCATGCTGGATTTTACCGAAGGTTCATAAAAGACTTTTCCATGATCTCTAAACCAATGACCCAACTTTTGATGAAAGACGCGAAGTTTAATTTTTTTGATGATTGCAAAAAGGCATTTAACATTTTGAAAGAAAAACTAACCACTGTGCCTATCATAATATCTCCCGATTGGAACGTGCCCTTTGAATTAATGTGTGACACCAGTGACTTCGCTGTTGGAGCTGTTTTGGGACAACGAATAGATGGGA
This sequence comes from Tanacetum coccineum, assembly GCA_026074375.1. Classification (NCBI taxonomy): domain Eukaryota; kingdom Viridiplantae; phylum Streptophyta; class Magnoliopsida; order Asterales; family Asteraceae; genus Tanacetum; species Tanacetum coccineum. Next base: position 64,726 of record BQNB010020384.1, on the reverse strand, counting down.
GATTCAAACCAATCTATTATGCTAGTAAAGCTCTGAATAATGCCCAAGAACATTATACCACCACTGAAAAAGAACTTCTTGCAGTTGTTTTCTCTTTTGATAAGTTTCGTCCATATCTTATCTTATCAAAAACTATAGTCTACACTGATCATTCCGCTTTGAAGTATTTGTTCAGCAAACAGGATGCCAAACCAAGGCTTATAAGGTGGGTTCTGCTTCTTCAAGGGTTTGACATTGAGATTAATGATAAAAAAGGGGCAGAGAACTTAGCTGCGGATCATTTGTCGAGACTTGAGAACCCAGACTTGGGAACATTCATGGAAGGGGAAATCGCTGACGAGTTTCTCGATGAACATCTTATAATATTGAAAACCGAGTTAAATGACGACGAACCATGGTATGCTGATTATGTTAATTATGTTGTTGGAAAGATTGTGCCTCCAAATTGGACACCTGAAAAAAGAAGAAGATTCTTCTCTCAAGTAAGGAATTATTTTTGCGATGAACCATACGCATTCAAGCTATGCTCGGACAATGTAATGAGGCGATGCGTTGCTAGAAACGAAATCCTTGAAATCTTGGCACATTACCATTCTGGACCAACTGGGGGTTATCGTAGTGCATCAATTACTGGAAGGAAAGTCTATGATGCGGGATTCTTTTGGCCTAATATCTTTAAAGATGCTAAAGATTACATGATGAGATGTGATGCATGCCATAGATTTGGAAACATATCATCAAGAAGTAAGATGCCTCAGAACAATATTCAGGTATGTGATGTGTTTGACATATGGGGACTAGACTTTATGGGACCCTTTCCTAACTTGAATGGAAACAAATATATATTGGTAGCAGTGGATTATGTATCAAAATGGGTCAAAGCTCAAGCACTTCCTACAAACAATGCTCGTGTTGTGATTAAGTTTTTGAGAAGGCTATTTGCAATATTTGGTGTTCCTAAAGCTTTAATTAGTGATCGAGGGACACATTTTTGTAACTCTCAACTAGAAAAAGCCTTGCAAAAGTAAAGAGTAACAAATAAGTTATCAACGGCATATCACCCTCAAACTAATAGGCAAACCAAAGTGACCAATAGAGCTATTAAACGTATCTTGGAAAGATTAGTTTGATATAATCCGAAGAATTGGTCCGAAAAGCTCGATGATGCATTATGGGCATTCAGAAGCGCCTACAAAACACCTACTAGATGCACCCCCTTTAGATTGGTTATGGAAAAGCTTGTCACTTGCCTGTGGAGATCGAACACAAAGAGTATTGGGCACTAAAACAATGTAATATGGATCTTACAGCTGCAGCAAAAAACCATTTCATGGAACTTAATGAATTGATAGAATTAAGAGATGGAGCATACGAGAACACCCGGATCTACAAGGAAAGAGCTAAGAGATGGCATGACTCTAGGATTCGTGGGGATAAGAATTTCAAAGTAGGAGACAAGGTATTGCTATTTAACTCTAGATTTAAGATGCATCCGGGTAAGCTCAAATCAAGGTGGTACGACCCAAATGTGGTGAAGATTGTCTATCCGTATGGAACCGTGGAGATCACCGATAAAAACGGAATCAGCTTTAAGGTCAATGGACAAAGATTAAAGAAGTACCACAATGGACATATTGATGCAGAAGATAAAGAAGTAGTGGAATTCGAAGAAGATACAACGTGAAGAAAGCTGAGAGGAAAAAGTCTAACTTAAAGACTAGCTGAAAGAAAAGTGCTTCCTATTTATTTTTATCGAGTCTTTCTTTCTAGACATCAATACGGCGTATCCGATCCATACCATACGGCGTATTGAATGTCTGGACGTTATCAGTCCTTTATTTTTATGCACTTTAAACATTATTGTCAGTTCTGTCAATACGGCGTATTCATGTACATGATATGGCGTATTCAACAGACTAACCCACATTTAGATACTTTTTATAGGTTTCTCAATACGGCGCATTCTAGTTTATGGATACGGCGTATTGGTCTCCTGTACAATTTATTTAGCTTATTTAATTAACCGTAGATACCCGAGATAAGATTTTGCATGTTTTTCCTATATTTTGCACAGGACCTCGCTGCAAAGAAATAGATGAAGTTGGTGAAGTATCGATCATCTAGAATCCTATGTGTGATTGTAGTCATGCTGGAATACAGACGCATTTACAACACACATCCTTGCTCATAAACTTAACTTGGAGAATCTACCGAGCAAAATATCAAGGGAGTTTCTCATTCTAATGCTTTTAATTCCCGTTTTTAATGTTTTATCTATACAACAAGGACGTTGTATAATTCAAGTGGGGGGATGGGAATTAGAATGCATACTTGTCCTATTTTTCACATAAAATGCTTAAATTATGCTCAAATTTAAAAATTTTCAAGCATACTTTTGTGAAATTACTTGTTACATAACCTACACATAACAACCCTTATTAGATATTGTGAGGATTTAACCTTACCCGTTTCCAAATGTTTACACAAATTCCACATAATATGAGTGTAACGGTGATGTTATAGACTTTAAAACTTGGCTTGGTATATCTATTCAAGACCATAATAATGAGTACTAAGGATTTAGATGGAGTAACTTGTTTAAATGGTAAATTTCTAGGATTACACCCAAAAAGCCTTTATATGTTGTTTTATTAACTAACTACACTGGTTAGTTAAATCCCCATATAAACCCTTTGTTTACTCTCATCTTAAGAGTATGATACCCCTAGAAAAACCAATAGAGCCAATCCTTTAGGAATAACACCAACTGTTTATTTCGTTACACCTTACACCTTAGCCTGCCCTGTTAGATTAAGTCCATTTATCAGTTGCTAGTTGCTTAAAGTGTAAAGTATGTATTTCCCGAGTCTTGTGTCAATTTCCTATCTTTGGTACGGCTGGGAAGAAATTTGCACATTGCAAATGGGAATGTATAAAGTAGTCAAAACTCATGTATTTTTACTACCAACACAATTATTGGTATGTTCGAAGAATGAAGAATTATCGAAGGAATTATCCAGAGTTATTATGATCGTGAAGATGATAAAATTACACCGAGTTTCGTAGTTAACATGTTAGTAAAAAATGAAAAAATTAGAAAAATCGCAACAAAAAAGAGAGGAGGAAAGATCGAAGATAATCGTTTCGCAAAAGCTTGGACCAAAGGAATTATATGAAGGATCGATTATTCGTTGATACGTCTTATAAGTCAACGATGTAAAGTTTTGTATAAAGTGGTAGATATCGCCACTTGTCTTGTAAAAGTATGTAAAGTATAGGATGATTGGGAAGTTGACCGTTACGGGAACGCCAACTTAGGTTGTTGTTTTTTATATATGAACAAGACGTTTGTAAATAGTTATGTCTTTTTCATGATAACGGTCGGGAAAAAGGGTCTAGCAACTTATGCCTTATTTGTTTTAGACTTAGTCTATTTGTTTCGTAATTTTTATTTAACAACAATTTATTTCCCTTTCCTAATCATTAACCATGGGTTTTACGCGAATGAGGATATGATCGAACATGCATGTCTATTCCATCGTTACGTCCATGTATGCATGATTCAGCTGCCTTGTTGGTTTATTACTATTGGTGAAAGTTAGAAGATCCCTACCCTATATCATTATTCATCCTAACCCTTGGTTAAACTTGAATGAGGATGTGATCGAACACACATGTATATTCCGTCGTTACGGCCATGTATGTGTGCTTCAGCTGCCTTGTTGGTGTGGTACTTTTGGTGAAAGATTGTAGAATGATCAACCCTAAGCCTTATAATAAAAACCCATTTTACCTTTATAAACTTGTTACTCCTTAGCTCTAGTGGTGGAGATGTGTATCCTTGCCAAGTCTATGATAGAATACTCATCACGACTTAGCAATTGAGCGAATTAGTTACATGTTACCACATAGATTAGTCGAGTGATTTGAGTGTTTTCATCTTCTTATTTCGTGAGGTGTTTGGTTGTGTACTTGTAATAGATCAAATAAATGCTTAACGGGAAAATCCTTTGGGATACATTTTTATAAACTTCTAAAGGCTACTTGAGGACAAGTAGGATTCAAGTGGGGGGATATTTGATGACATCAAATAACGTCACATTAATAGCATTATTTATCCATGTAAATAAACCATTTTGTATAATAATTGCAAAGAATTGTTACTTAATAGTTTGTATTTGAGAATTGCAGTAATTATGGAGTACTTGGTGAAGACTAGCAAAAAGGCACGCATTCTGGAGCTTAAACGAAGACATTTGAAGATTACTGTTCTGACATCGAATACGCCGTATCCATCAAGGAAGATACGGCGTATCTATGCCTGCACTTCATAATATACCACAAAGGAAACAAGATCAATACGTCGTATCCAGGGAAGACCAATACGCCGTATTCAAGCTATGGAAATAAAATATTCTGGAAGATATCGAACGTGGTCCCTACTCTAAGAAACCCCTAATACGCCGTATTGAAGCCTTTCGATACGCCGTATTAACCATATTCCAGACCTTATAAATAGAAAACTCAAAACGAGTTTTAAGTGTGCTAAATCATATTTTTGATACCTAAACCATAAAAGTCGATTTTTAGAGGAGAAGAAGAGTAGAATAGGTCTTGCAATGTAATTAATTCCATAGGAAACAACTTGTAATCTCCTATACTCTTGTAATCATTTAGTTTTTTGTATCATTCGTTAACTCGATTAGTTTACCTTGGCTAAATTATTACTTTTGTATTGATTATGACGTTTAAAGGCTAATACCTTCGGGAATTAGCCATTATTATAAAGATCTAAATGTTTGGTTTGTTTATCTCGATTGCATAATTTATCGTTGATTGCTTGTTTATGTTTATCAGTTTATACTTGTTTACGTGCTTTTGTATGGACCTATCATTCAACTGGATCTAGTGATATGGACCAAGTAATCTAGATGCCGGGATGGCTCTCCATATAGTGATTTATATATCTAGACTAATAGGATCACGAATAATAACCTATCTTTGCCCTTAGATTGTGAGCTTAGTTGGACCGGCAGGTGACCTTAGGATCAACGAGTACTTTCTTGATTAATTGGTAAAGACTTGGTTAGTAGACTACTAGTCTATGAATTGACTTTAAGCAGTAAGTGGGTAAACTCTCTATGAGCTAGGGTTTAACAAGATCACCATTTCTTGAATCCCTAAGATAGATTATAATCTGTAAATAAGGATGCTTTATGCAGATATGTTTAATTGTGACAGAATTCTTCGTATCTAGGTCTTAGGAAGAAGTACCGCCTAAGTCTTAAAAATGATATGCCGCCTCGAGATAAGTAATCATTGCACTAAATAAATAAACCAACGTTCTGATTGGATTAATAATGGTTAATACAGTTTTCTTATATTTGGCTAGACCGCTTTTTTATATTCTGTTAATTTGCTTGCGTGTGTTTTAGTGTGTTAAGTTGATTTTAGTCACCACAAACCTCCATATCCGTTAGATTTAGGATTAACATAGGTTTAGCATAGGTTTAACATAGAATAGAATTAACTTAGTTTAGATAACCAAAATATTAATAAATTGAAAGATTGTTTCTCACTCTTAGTGATCGACACCCTACTTACCACGAAACTCCCATCTGACCGGGTACACTGCCCGTTAAAGTGTTGTTTTTGCTAGAGTCGGCAAAATATAAATTTAAAACTTGAATAATAAATCATAACCACACAAAGACACATCAAGTTTTTGGCGCTGTTGCCTGGGAGTGAAAATTTAATCTTGATTTTTATTTGATATTTTTGTTCTTAACATTAGATTATCTAACCCTTAGGATTGGTGTAATTTAGATTAGTGTATAATTCTGTATATTTGTCTTTAATTGTTTGCTTGTATATTTGCTTAGTTTAGTTATTTGTGTGTTTAATTGTTTTCTCTAATACATTGTTCTGGTCGATAACCTGATACGGCGTATCCACTTCCATTGGATATGGCGTATCCAACCTTCTTATCCAATACAGCGTATTCGCTCAAAAAGATTAATACGGCGTATTCAGATCCATTGAATACGGCGTATTGAGCATCTGATACAGTAACAAAAGCCTTAAAATTCGTATTTGATTTTCGTGCCTAATTTTTTTATCTTTCTTCAGAGAAAATCCTGCTGATATTTTTACCTTTGTTACAGGTCATACTTATCAGAGCTAGTTGATTGAAGAAAGTAATGGCAGATAATGGGACGAAACCAACCACGAATAAATTCGTAGCTAATGACCAAGCAAATTATTATTTAGGAATTACAAGTATTAAGGTGAATGGAAAGAATGCTTATGAGCTGAAAGGAAAATTCCTTGTTGATTTGCACAATAATGCCTTTAGTGGAACTAATGGGGAAGACACAGTTGAGCATATCGAATAGTTCCTGAGAATTGTTGACCCAATTGATTTACCTAATGTAAAACAGGATAAACTTAGAGTTCTTATTTTCCCAATCTCATTGGTTGGAGATGCATGGAAATGGTTTGATGAGATTAAAGGATTAATTAATAGTTGGGTTGATTTAACTGCTAAATTTTTTAGAAAATACTACCCGCCTTCTCGCACTGGCCGGATTAACACCCCCATAACAAAGTGGGACCCCACTAACCAAAAATTCGAAAACTAGTTGGCCTCAAAGTTTGTGAACTATAAGACAATGGATATATTCACTAAAGGAGCTTTGTGGGATTACTGGAAAACAGGAAGTGATGAAACTGAGCCAACAAATGAAAAGTTTCCCAATCTTATGAAAGAATATTGGAATGATGAGGATGAAACTACCGAAATCTTTAAGATAGAAACAGGTATTTTTAACTACGAGTCACCTCTTTGTGTGGCATTCAACGAGTTTAATTATCTTTTCAAGGTTGATCCGAAGTTATTTACTGATGATATTGAAAGAACGGAGAATTACGATGATTATATGAACAAATTCAATGATGAGTTTGAAGAGCCTTGGGAGGAAGATGGTGTACCTTACGAAATTAGGGATCATATTTGCGAACCTTTCCGTTTCAAAAATGGGAGAACTAAATGGCCCACTTGCAGTTCAAATGAAGATGGATTCTGCAATGGTGAAGAATTACCGGGAATGGTTTGAGTAGGTTATATGACATATTTTCAAGATCATGAATGGTATAATGATTTGATGGACGGATCTTTAAAAGACGAAGCGCTTGAACAAAAAGCCATTTGTGAGGAATCATGGGGAGATGCGAAACAAAGCGTGATAAATTTTTGCGGATGGTTAAAGAAGACTTTCAGAAACTTCCATGAACTTGACTATGGATTATTGGAGAAGCTTCAAGATTATTGGTGGAAAGTGAACAAACACGAATGCTCTCCATTTGCTAACTGGAGAAATTACATAAGAGGACCATACGCAAATTACTATAGTAATTTTCTTGACGTGATGAAAAATGAAGATGAAGAAAGATGTGAAGTGTTTGATGATCATGAGCGACCGGTTTGCAATATAAGAAGATTCGAGATGATCAAGTATTCATTCAGGGATGACGAAGAGTATGTGGCTATAAAAGAAAATAAATACGATGATTTGACGAATACAAGCAAGGAAGCAATCTACGCATATCAAGAAATCTTTCACATGATGGATAAAGGATGGATGGTGACACGCACCGAGTGAAGAAAGCTGGAAGGAAAAAGTCTAACTTAAAGACTAGATGAAAGAAAAGTGCTTCCCGGGAGACAACCAGATTGTTATTTATTTTTATCGAGTCTGTCTTCCCAGACATCAATACGCCGTATCCGCTCCATACCATACGGCGTATTAAATGTCTGGACGTTATCAGTCCTTTATTTTTATGCACTTTAAACATTATTGTCAGTTCTATCAATACGACATATTCATGTAAATGATATGAGTCAAACCACATGATATTGCCATTTTTTTTAGTGAGAGAAAGTAGAGATGATGGAAAATGGATGTATGAATAGTATGGAAAAATGAATGAATGTTTACAAAAAGACTCAACCACCCTCTATGGAAGCCATAGAGGGGCTTATATTAGATTTATAGCCCATACCTACCTCGGAACTATACATAGTTGCCTTATTCTAGGTCCTCGCTCGTATGTGGCTATGATAAACTATGGTTAATTTTGTAATGTCGTCATGTAAAAGTGAATTCCCAACTATCTTCCCCACGGGGGCCGATATACAGAATTACTTACAATAATTTCCTAATAAAGTACATAATGATTAGATCAAGAACTTCCATGAGTTCATATGCTGATTGATGTCTTCTTTGGTGTTGTCTTCAAGTCTGCAATCCAACATGAATCATCTTTGTAGCACTTTGTAGGAGAAATACTATAATAGGCCGGGGACTAAGTAAACCACACATTCTGGTTAAGGAGAAGCTTTGAATTAGCTTTCCCCCTAATTCGTGCCACATATTCTTGATTTAGAAGCTTTAAAAGCCTTCCCCCCAAACACTGCAATGATTCAGCTTCCCCCTAATCATGCCAATATTCTTAATTAGAAGCTTTCAAGCTTCCCCCCAAACTAGCATAATCCTCTTCTTGAGCAGTTTTCAAAGGCTTACTTACAAAGCTTAGAATAATTAAGTGCACAGCGGAACTGGTTGGATAACCACATCAAATTTTGCTGCTCTTTATTGAATAGCTTGTTGATTGTTCGTTTGGGTGAGCATTATATGGATCAGCAACGTATCTTCTTTTATCACGCTTAAATAAATTACTTCTCATCACCGATTCCCATGGAAAGTCAAATTGCATACAAAAAAGTTCTCAAGGTATCACTTCCCCCATTTGTCAGGAGAAATGCAACCAACAAGCCATAATTTAAGCGCTGATATTCTCTACGGTTAGGAATTTGTCTTAACGGAATGACCTTACTTTTAATAAATAACTTCAAGGAAAGATGCTCCATGTTCTAGCTTTCGAGAATCAAGAAACGGCAACAGGCTCTAGGGTGAATCTTCTCCTTCGAAAAGGTCAAGGGTGAATCTTTCCTTCCCTCCTGTGGTTTCGACTTGTTCAGAATCAGGCAATCACCTTGGACGATGCATTTACTTGAGTACTTGTGTGAGGATTAAATTAGCTCAGACTACCGTGGAATCAATTGTTGATCAAATCTCTGATTCATCACCCTCTCTCTGGCTTTCATGTTACCAATACGTTTCGAAGGGATATTTGAAGTAAACCACTGATGAAGTAAACCCAATATACCAAACTTGAAACTGATGTAGGAATTTTCCGTTCTTGTGACTTAGCTTGCGCTAAGTTGGAGAACGTGTGTAGAGAATTTGTGCTCCAAGCAAATCTCTAAGTATCTTTAACCCGTGGCCAAAAGTATAGACTTTCATAACCTCTTGCTCGGATGTCCACAACGACTAAAGCGTGTGGACACTGAGTAATCACTATGTACTCTTTATGTGATAGTTTAACCGGTCTTCAACCATCCACCCTTTGACTGCTGGAAACTGATAAACCAATGTCTTCAACTTTAAATTAAGATCGAGCACGTTATTCATTGAAATCATGCATCCAACCAACCCGACATCAAGATAATATAATGTACAGCTTCGTAAAATACCACTTCAATCTCGAATAAGTGATTACCAAATCAAATCGTTGTCATACAAAATTTTAATTCCAAATTAGCCTTTAAGGTTCATGTTTTCTGTATCCAAATGGATCTCGATCTCGTCACTTTGTCACTTTGTCAGCATTAAGGCACAATTGTAATCTTAACAACTAAATATGGCACAAAATCATTCCCAAGGTGATACTTTAGCCGAATTTAGTTTTAATGTTCAACCGGTTAATCATTACGCAGTTATGCCCAACTTAATCCGATAAAGTGTTCCTCATTAATATAGTAATACAAACCCCGATACTATGCAAAGTTGCACCTACGTCAACAAAATCCAATTAACCGTTCACGGATTTATACAAGTCTTTGATTTAAAACACGAGGAAGAAAGAATGAAATCTTTCGCGTGGTTTTTACAAAATTCAAGAAGAAACCATATAACAAAAATGAATTTTGTTGAAATCGTTGTTGTCGTTGAAGAACGTAAGCTTTAAAACGATAATGAGCTTAAATCGGTGAACCGGTGCACAAACGTTGAGCTTTTATAATGAGAAATGGTTGATGAAAGTTCAAATAAGGGACGAACGGTGAAAACTCTTGTTATAAACAAAGAGGGGTTATAAAACAAGGTAAGGACGAGTGAAGAAGATACTTGAACTCCAGGGATAATCTTGTAATTTTCGAAATTGTAGTAATGAAAAAAAATACGATTTCCCACTATTTTGTTCGTATCTTCCGTTTGAAAAAATCATTAATATAGGTCACGTATATTAAATCCTGCTCGCGGGTGGTACGTAATCGTCGGTGAAAACCGATATATACCACGATGTCGAAACGACGACCACGGTCATGGATAGGTCTCTAGTCCCGTCATAACGTCAACAAAACCCGAAAAACGGAAAAGAAACTAAAACAAAAAATTATTGTTGGACTCTTGTTATATTTAACTAGTTCGTCAACTAACTTTACTTCGATCGATCAAGTACGAATAGTGTCGTTCGGTCCTTGTTAAATTCAAACTAGTTCGGCCAATTCAAATGTTACTCGTTCGGTTCATGATAAAGAGTACTCGTTCGGCTCATATAAAGGACTACACTAGTTCGGCTGTTACTAAAGAAACTCGTCCAGTACCTTTGAAATTTTCACTTGTTCGACTCTTTAAAAACCAATAAACTTACGTTCGGTCTTATGTAGCAGAAAACTCTTCGGAGTTGTTATTATAACCTACTCGTTCGCTGTCTTTGAGTAGGATAAGCTAGTTCGGCGCAAGCTCTTGGGACATAGATCGGGTCAACAATTTTCTACAAATAATGCATTACTTGACATCTGGGGTATTTAGCCCAAAATCTTTTATGGACGTGAGCCCTAAATTCTTATAAGAAAAATTATTTAGCTCAATGGATTAAAAAAAAACAAATAAGTTCGTATCCATAAAGGCTCGATATAAGCACTACCATAATGAAAACCCCACTAAACCCACCCGTGGCGAGTGATACCAAATGTTTGACAAGGTGACAAAAACCCAAACGACCTAAGATTAAACCGACCATAGGAGTATGTTGCATGGCTCTTGTACCAATTTGAATGTCTACTGGAAAACTTAAGATCCGGTGGTCTTGGTGAGTCAAACTAACATGATAGCCATTTTTTAGTGAGAGAAAGTAGAGAGATGGAAAATGGATGTTGAATAGATGGGAAAAATGAATGAAATGTTACAAAACGACTCAACCCCTCTATTGGAAGCCATAGAGGGATATTTATAGCCCATAATACCTCTAAAATCTATACATGTTGCCTATTCTAGTCCTCGCGAATGTGCTATGATAAAATATGGTAATTTTGTAATGTCGTCTGTAATAAGTAAATTCCCTCAACAATTATTGTCAGTTCTATTCATCAGACCATATTCATGTTAAATGATAGGGTGTTTCAACAGACCGACCCCGTATTTGGTACTTTTTTACTGTGGTTTTCTTAATTCGGCGTATTCAGTTATAGGGATAACAGGGCATAATCCTTTCCCAGTCGTACTCAGTAGAGCTTACACATCTCAATGACTGACATAACTAAAGCACCAAACCGTGAACACGCGAAAGCAAGCAAAAGCGGAACACCGCGCACATAGATCCTATACGCAACTAAATGATGGATCTTAGGTTATAGTCTAGGCCAACCCACCTAGTTCTCTATAACCTTGGCTCTGATTACCAATCTGTCACACCCCGACAATGGCGGAAACTCGGGAATGCAACATAATGATCAATCATAACACAAGATACAATATAGAGAAAAACTACAATGCATAAAATTCAAGTGTTACGCAGACCATCCACCTCGAACAAACCTCGAGATATGTCCCAAATCATAACCAAATCCATAATCTCTTACAATTCCAAATGCCCACACAGGGGTTCAAATCCAAACTTAAAACAAAACTTCCAAATACTAAGAACCAAACAAATAAACAAGTAATGCTTCACATGAAAAATCCACACTGGATACTCCTAAGCCTGCTATCACATATCACCAACTATTCATCTTTCACTTCACTTGAAAATGATACTCAAAAACGTCAACAATAATGTTGGTGAGCTCGTAGGTTTGACCTTAAACCTAAAAGTTATGCCAATATCTCAATACAGTGGACAATAGTGTAATATGACAGTGAATATATGAGAATCACCCATGACTTAGCATCCTCGCTAATCATGTAAACATGACCTAGCATACCCGCTAGTCGATCACCATGCCCTAGCATCCCCGCTGGTCATTAAAACACAATATGTCACTTATGCACCTAAAGGGCCTACCAGCTGAAGCACTATATTAGGGAAGGACTACAAATAGACATGGCAAATCCTTGCCAATCACCCTTGCCGTGCCAAACACAGTACACGCAAGTAAAATCACAACCCTTGCATGCCAAGCACAGTACATGCAAGTAAAGTTACATCGCATATATTCACATAGCAATCATAAGCACATAATTGTCCTAAAAACAAAACCACGTTTCGCACAGTTCAAATAAAAACCAGTTCAAAACACATTTGAGTATCATTTTCCCCCAATAGAAAAACAGTAGAAAAATGGGGCTACGAGAACTCACCTCAAGCAAGTCTTTAGCAACCAAATCTCAATCACAAAATCAAATGCAACGACGTCCGCGCATGACCTAGTCCAGTTAATCTCCCATTTTAATCATTCATTTCCAAAACAGTCTTCACATTTGATGCATAGGGGTTAGACGCGTTGTACAATTACCCTTAACAGTTTAGGGGTGTGATGGTTGACGACTTATCCCAACATATCTTATTAATTCGATATCTCAACGATACATACTTATACTATTTAAAGAAAATAGATAAGTAATATAAGTAAATATTTATAATAAATAATTATAAATATATCTCGATAAGTCCATTCGGTAACCTTAGTTACCGTAAAAATAATCATAATATGGTGGAAAATGAAACGTTTACTCATAATACACATATTAGAGAAGTTTTGAGAAAATTTATATTTTTTGTCTTTTAGTGAATTTATTAAATAAATAAAATAAAATAATTAAATAATATTTTATTATTTAAAATCAAAAATCGTGTTCTTAAGTAAAATTTTCTAAGTATAAACTTTTTATGAAATTTCGACATGACCCCGTACGTTTATATCACGTTTTCCAAGGTTTTTTAACCTTTATTTCAACCATTTTTCAAACTTTCGACACTTTTCCGACAAAATTCTAAAATCTCAATCTTTAACGTTTACTAAAACGTTTTTCCCAAAATAACGTTCAATATCACTTCGTAAATACATTTCACTTTCAAAAGTCCATCAAAACGATTAAATATCGCTTATTGGGCTTTAAGGCCTAATAAGGGTCCATTAAGGTATTTATACGTCCAAAATACGATCCAAGCCCAAAACCAAGGTCCATTTATATACATAAGCTCATACTAATAAGTATAAAATAACCCGGACCACAATAAGCTAACAAATAAGCCACGGCTTATTTGTGCTTAATGGGCCGTGAGCCCAAGAGCTCTAAAAATCAAGTCCGTAAGCTTAAAAATAAGCTAGTACGCTACGTATAGTATTTGGTTAACACCATAAGCTATAAAAATAGTCCGCGAACATACGCAATATAAAGCAAATAACCAAAAACACATCCCTTGTGTTCCTTAAATAAGCCGCGAGCATATAAGCTCAAAATAAGCCACGAAAAGCCCACAAAATAAGCTATACAAGCTATTATACAAAATAAGCTATCTAGCAATATATGTTTTTCAACCATCACGACCATAATATCAAAACTACAAAACCCTTTTTGTTCTTTTTTTATTCGACGCAACCAAACACCCCTTTTATATTCGTTTCGTTTTCAAAACTCACTTTTTACGACGATCAACTTGTACAAATAACATCTATGCATCAATATAAACCCAAAAGGACAAACGAAATTTAAATTTAGAAACTTACAAGAAAAGTCTTCAAAATATAGATTTCGACACGAACCGGACAACCCAAACGTTGTTTAAATGAATACTCAAATACTCGTATCAACCCGGAATATCACGTTCTTGATCAAAGTTGAAAATTTATGGTGGTTTGTGGTGGTTTTGGGTGGCGGACGAACACACATAAGAGTGTGTGTCTGTGTGTGTTTTTTTAAAACTAAAATGGGAGAATAAATGGGAATGTTGGTTGTAAAATGGAATATATGTGTACAATGTTAGACAACATCCCTAAAATGTAGTACCCATGTCCCCTAAGGGACTTGAACCCATGAACCATCCAAGGGGGTTCATTTCCTTCCTTTCTTGTGTCGGGTTCACTTAAAACGCGTAAAACTCGTTCGAAAATTATTCCCCAAAGTTGCTTAGCATTTTTATTCACTTTAAAAATACTTTTCCATTAACCTAGAGTATTTACACGACATACTTACACCTTAAACCCTTCAAAACTCATTTGGACATTAACAGACGTGTCAGGACTCGTTTTTTGGCATTTCTCAAAAATTCACGGGTCAACCACCCGGAACTTAACTAACATAATAATATCCTCTAAAAAGGAATATTATTCAAATTAAACCATAAATTACCAAAATTCTCATAAAATCACCACCGTCAACACGGTACAACATCTGAATAAACTAACAAATGTCAAATAGTCAAATGACTAAAAATGAAATATTCAGAACACAAAAAGGGCAAAGGTTACAACACATCCTTGCTCATAAACTCAACTTGGAGAATCTACCGAGCAAAATATCAGGGAGTTTCTCATTCTAATTATTTTAATTCCCGTTTTTAATGTTTTATCTATACAACGAGGACGTTTTATAATTCAAGTGAGGGATGGGAATTAGAATGTATACTTGTCCTATTTTTCACATTAAAATGCTTAAATTATGCTCAAATTTAAAAAAATCAAGCATACTTTTGTGAAATTACTTGTTACATAACCTGCACACAATAACCCTTATTAGATATTGTGAGGATTTAACCTTATCCGTTCCCAAATGTTTACCCAAATTCCACAAAATATGAGTGTGCCGGTGATGTTGTAGACTTTAGAACTTGGCTTGGTATATATATTCGAGACCACAATAATGAGTACTACGGATTTAGATGGAGTAACTTGATTAAATTGGTAAATTTCTAGGATTACACCCAAAAAGCCTTTATATGTTGTTTTATTAACTAACTACACTTGTTAGTTAAATCCCCGTATAAACCCTTTGTGTACTCTCATCTTAAGAGTAAGATACCCCTAGAAAAACCTATAGAGCCAATCCTTTAGGAATAACACCAACTGTTTGTTTCGTTACACCTTTACACCTTAGCCTACCCTATTAGATTAAGTCCATTTATCAGTTGCTAGTTGCTTAAAGTGTAAAGTATGTATTTCCTGAGTCTTGTGTCAATTTTCTATCTTTGGTACGGTTGGGAAGAAATTTGCACATCGCAAATGGGAATTAAAAAGTAGTCAAAACTCATGTATTTTTACTACCAACACAATTATTGGTACGTTCGAAGAATGAAGAATTATCGAAAGAATTATCCGGAGTTATTATGATCGTGAAGATGGTGAAATTACACCGAGTTTCGTAGTTAGTATATGAAAAAAAATCAGAAAAATCACAACAAAAAGAGAGGAGGAAAGTTCGAAGATAATCATTTCGCAAAAGCTTAGACCGAAGGAATTATATGAAAGATCGATTATTCGTTGATACGACTTATAAGTCAATGATGTAAAGTTTTGTATAAAGTGGTAGATATCGCCACTTGTCTTGTAAGAGTATGTAAAGTATGGGATGACTAGGAAGTTGACCGTTACCTGAACGCCAAATTAGGTTGTTGTTTTTGATCAACGATCAAGACGTGTGTAAATAGTTGTGTCTTTTTCATGGTAACGGTCGGGAAAAAGTGTCTAGCAACTTGTGCCTTATTTGTTTTGGACTTAGTCTATTTGTTTCGTAGTTTTTATTTAACAACAATTTATTTCTCTTTCCTAATCATTAACCATGGGTTTTACGCGAATGAGGATGTGATCGAGTCATTGCATGTTCTATTCCGTTTTATGACCATGTATCGACATCAGTTGCCTGTTGCTTTATACTATTGGTGAAAGTTAGAAGATCCCTACCCTATATCATTCTTCATCCTAACCCTTGGTTAAACTCGAATGAGGATGTGATCGAACACACATGTCTATTCTGTCGTTACGACCATGTATGTATGCTTCAGCTGCCTTGTTGGTGTGGTACTTTTGGTGAAAGATTGTAGAATGATTAAACCTAAGCCTTATAATAAAAACCCATTTTACCTTTATAAACTTGTTACTCCTTAGCTCTAGTGGTAGAGATGTGTATCCTTGCCAAGCCTATGATAGAATACTCGTCACAACCGAATAATTGACCGAATTAGTTACATGTTACCACATAGATTAGTTGAGTGATTTGAGTGTTTTCATCTACCTATTTCGTGAGGTGTTTGGTTGTGTACTTGTAATAGATCAAATAAATGCTTAAACGAAAAAATCTTTAGGGATGCATTTTCATAAACTTCTAAAGGCTACTTGAGGACAAGTAGGATTCAAGTGGGGGGATATTTGATAACATCAAATTACGTCACTTTTATAGCAACATTTATCCCATGAAAATAACCTATTTAGTTTAATTATTGCAAAGAATTATTACTTAATCGTTTGTGTTTGAGAATTACAGTAATTATGAAGTACTTGATGAAGATTAACAAAAAGGCACGCATTCTGGAGCTTAAATGAAGACATTTGAAGATTACTGTTCTGACAACCAATACGCCGTATCCATCAAGGAAGATACGGCGTATCTGTGCCTGCACTTCACAAAAGACCACGAAGGAAACAAGATCAATACGCCGTATCCAGAGAAGACCAATACGCCGTATTCAAGCTATGGAAATAAAATATTTTGGAAGATATCGAACGTGGTCCCTACTCCAAGAAACCCCCCAATACGTCGTATCGAAGCCTTTCGATATGTCGTATTGACCCAATTCCAGACCTTATAAATAGAAAACTCAAAAACGAGTTTTAAGTGTGCTAAATCATATTTTCAATACCTAAACCATAAAAGTCGATTTTCAGAGGAGAAGAAGAGCAGAAGAGGTCTTGCAACGTAATTAATTCCATAGGAAACAACTTGTAATCTCCTATACTCTTGTAATCGTTCAGTTTTTGGTATCATTCGTTAACTCGGTTAGTTTACCTTGGCTAAATTATTACTTTTGTATTGATTATGACGTTTGAAGGCTAATACCTTCGGGTTTTAGCCATTATTATGACGATCTGAATGTTTAGTTTGTTTATCTCGATTGCTTAATTTATCGTTGATTGCTTGTTTATGTTTATCAGTTTATACTTGTTTACGTGTTTTTGTATGCGACCTATCATTCAACTGGATCTAGTGATACGGACCAAGTAATTTAGATGCCGAGATGGCTCTCCATATAGTGATTTATACATCTAGACCAATAAGATCACGAATAATAACCTATTTTTGCCCTTAGATTGTGAGCTTAGTTGGACCGGCAGGTGACCTCAGGGATCAACGAGTACGTTCTCAATTAATTGGTAAAGACTTGGTTAGTGGACTACTAGTGTATGAATTGCCTTTAAGCAGTAAGTGGGTAAAGTCTCTATGAGCTAGGGTTTAACAAGATCACCATTGATTTAATCCCTAAGATAGATTATAATCAGCAAATAAGGATGCTTTATGCGGATACGTTTAATTGTGACAGAATTCTTCGTATCTAGGTCTTAGGAAGAAGTACCGCCTAAGTCTTAAGAATGATATAGCGCCTCGAGATAAGTAATCATTGCACTAAATAAACAAACCAACTTTCTGATTAGATTAATAATGGTTAATACAGTTTTCTTATATTTGGCTAGACCGCTCTTTTATCTTCTGTTAATTTGCTTGCGTGTGTTTTAGTGTCTTAAGTTGATTTTAGTCACCACAAAACCTGTGCCAGTCTCTCAGGCTGAAAAACCCCCTTATCCGTTAGATTTAGGGTTAACATAGGTTTAGCATAGGTTTAACATAGAATAGAATTAACTTAGTTTAGATAACCAAAATATTAATAAACTAAAAGATTGTTTCTCACTCTTAGTTATCGACACCCTACTTACCACGAAACTCCCATCTGACCGGGTACACTGCCCGTTAAAGTGTTGTTTTTGGTAGAGTCGGCAAAATATAAATTTAAAACTTGAATCATAAATCATAACCACACAACGACACATCAGTATGTTTAGTTAACTAGTGAGTTTGATATCCATTATTATTGTTTGGTTTGCAAATATGGTATGAAAAAGTGAGTTTGAAACTCACACCCTCGTTCATGAGTGGAGGGGTTTGTTGGAGTAGTAGTACTATGTGGGTCATGTTTTATGTAGACTAAAGTGCACCGTTGGTCCCTCAAGTATGGTCAATTCTCACATTTTAGCATTTTTACTATTTCATAGCTTTCATAGTCCCCAAAGTCTCCCAAATTATCACCATTGGTCCTTTTTTGGCTAACGGTCGTTATCTAGACTAACAATCTTGCATGTGATGGCAAACTCATCATTTCACTGTTTGCACATTTACTCCCGATAGGATATCACTTCTCGCCTACACTGATAACTTGGGTTCCCAAGTCTGAGAGATATAATTAGGGACCAAATGTGCAAGTTAAAACCCTTCCATCTTCATTTTCATTTATGTGATTTGACTATATACACTCAAGTGTTCAGACCTTCCACACCATTCTTCCAAATTCCATCCTCTCCTTTATTAAGTCACCCTAAACCGCTTCTTCTTTTTCATTGCTTACCAACTCCAAAAAACACGGTAATAAATCCAAAAGATCAAACCAAATCAAATCAATGGCCGCATCATCTTCCATTCAACTTAAATTGACGGAGCTAGTGAAGCAAGAAGTTGAGAAAGATTTGGTGATGGAGAAAAAGCCGAGGGACATGTGCCTTGAACTGATTAAAGTTCACAAAAATAGGGGAAAAGAGATTGAGGGGCTTGAGAAGAGCACCAGTGACCCTTTTGCTGAGGGAGAAGTGAGGATGTTGGAAAAGGTGCAAGGCCATGATTGGGAGAGGATTATGCGTCTCTATATCATGGTCAATGAATCCGATCTAAGTAAAAGGGAAGCTCTTGTTTGTTGGAAACATAGAGTTAGGTATAGTAAAATATTAGGTAGTTGTGTAGTCATTTACTGCATGTTTGGTGGTTGTTTACTTTTGTTGTAACTTTTTGTGGAGAAAGCAATCCCCCACTTAATGAAAAACAAGTTTATGGTTAAAGTGTTATGTTCCCTTTTTTGTTTGTTTAATATAATGTTATACCCAAGTTAATTAAGTTTGTTTCAAGATAGAATTATGAGATGGAATAACCAACAATTGCTCTGCCCTCGGTGTATGCAATGTAGTGACTCGTACAACCATTTATTCTTTAACTATGAATTCTCTAACAAGATATTGAAGATGGTGCTTTTGAAATTGAAGTTAAAAATAAATGCTACTAATTGGAATGAAATTGTTAAGGAAATTGGAAAGATGAAATGCAATAATTCCATTGGTAGTGTGGTTAGAAGAATTCTTTTTTTTAGTGCAGTGTTTTACAATATATGGAAAGAAAGAAATCTCTGACTTTTCACTTCTAAAAAAGTGGATGCAGACTGCCTATTCAAAGCGTTAGTTAAGGATTCAGTTGCTGTTAGAATAATTGAAGAATATTAGGGTGTTAAATTCAAGGTTAATAAAAGACAGATTCATAAGGATTGTTTGGCTAACGGAGATTAAGGGGTATTGATATAGAAATTGCATTCAGGATGATTGTTGTATTGGGAGATATAGAGGTGGTTGGGCTTCTGATCATGTGGATGATGCCTACTATGGATGCCAATCTTGTTTTCTCTTTGGAGTAGGTTGCAATAGGGGTAATGAGTTCCTACTCTTGGTCTTATAGGGTCATGAAGCCTGATATCAATGTATTTTATGTGAATCTATACTGGAATTACGGACTAATGCATTGGTGCTTCAGGAAATGTAGTGATCCTTTGGTGAAAATGTGGAATTGAAAGTTCTTTGTATCAAGTTGAGCTAGCAATCTAGAGTTTAATTCTATCCTTTTGTATGGAGTAGCAAAGGTGACATGTTTCATGGCCTTTGTATCTTTATGTAATGCTTTTAATTGTTGGTAAGAATATGTTGTCTCATGGGTCAACAAAAAACTTGTTAGTGTTGTTTGTTCTTGCTTTTTGAATAGCTCTGCTTAGGGTAAAGAATATGTTAAAACCTTGTATTTGACTGACCTTTCAAGACCAAGATACTAGCCATCTGCTTTCTTAAATCCATTACTCGTCACACTTGTGGAACTATACTACATTACTAAGACAGATAAGATATTCATTGTGCAGTCCACTCCTTAATGAAAGCATTTTTTTTGATTCATTTTAATTTGCCATTGCTTGTTGACCTCTCTAGTCTTGTTTGAGTCTTTGACAGTCAAGCTTGCTAATTTCAATCTCACATTGCTTTTTTATCACAACCAGTACCACATCACTTCCATTCTTCTCATTAGTAAAAGGTCATTGAGAGTCAAGTTGCAATCACAACTCTTCTTGGTATGCTCATAATGGTTTTATTGCAAGTCAATTCAAGTGATCCAAACACCCCAGTTTTCCTAAATCACATATGGCATATCCACAACTTCAACTTATGCTAGTCAACTAAAATGGTCCAAACACCCCTATGAACCCAAAAATGATTACAAATAACACCAAGTTTGATTATTGGAAGTCAACTTAAATTCATACAGATATCAAAATTCTCTATAACCTTGACTTATGCTAGTCAATCCAAGTGATCCAAACACCCCTTTTGAGCCAAAGAGTAAATGCAAGTCAAGTACATGGAATAAAGATGCTTCAAACAATGCATGCAAGTTTGACTATTGCTTGTAAATTAAAATGCGCAAAATAGTCAATGCAAGTTAAATTCATGTAATACAAATGCAAAAGAGTTAATTTCATAAATGGTCCTTGTGGTTTGTCGGGTTTAACGGATATAGTGCCTAAACTTTTTTTTCCCGGATCCTCTCCCTATGGTTTCGACCCGTATCGGGTTTGGTCCCGTGACCAACTTTTCTGTTAGTTTGACCGTTAATTGTTGGTTTAGTTGGTGGAAATGACATAAATACCCTCGTAAGTGTTTGGAAATGGTCCCTGTGGTTTGTTGTGTTTCGAAAATGGTCCCTCTTTTGTTAATTAACTTTTTTTTAATTTTTAGATTTTTTATACGTTCCTTTTATGTTTTAATACCACTTTTTAAGTTTCTCTACGTTTTTGTACGTTCGGTACGGTTTCGTACGTTTTCATCCGTCTTATACATTTTTTATTTTGTTTTTTTAACTTTTTATTATTATTTTGTTTCTTATATATTTTTTGTTTTTTATACATTTTTATTCGTTTTTATACGTTTTCGTCTGTTTTTTTATGTTTTCATACGGGTTTTTTTTACGTTTTTTCGAATTTCTGTACGTTTTCCCGGTTTATCCGTTTTCATACGCTTTCATACATTTTTATCAGTTTTCATACGTTTTTTAAAATTTGGTGCGTTTTTATACGTTTGTGAACGTTATTGAAATTTTTCGTACGCTTTTATACGTTTTCCTAAACGTTAAAAAAGGCGTATAAAAACGCACCAAAAAGTACAAAATCGGACAAAAAGGAAAAAAAAACTGTACAAAACGGATTATAACGGATGAAAACTTACGAAAACGGACAAAAACATATAAAACGCACCAAACGTACAAAAACACAAAAAATGTTAAAATGATAATAAATAAAAAAATAAGAATAATAAAAATAATAAAAAATAAAAATAAATAATAATAATAATAATAAAACATAAAAATAAAAAATATATAAATAAATAAATAATAATTAAAATATTAATAATAATAATAAATTAATAAAATTAATAAAAACAGAGTTAAGAACCATAGGGACCATTTATGATATTAAATAAATCATATGGACCATTTAAGAAACACGTATGAGGGCAGTTTGGTCATTTCAGTCTAATTAACGGTCAAACAAACGGAAAAATTGGTTAAGGGATCAAACCCGATACGGGTCAAAACCACAGGGAGAGGATTATATCCGTTAAACCCGACAGACCACATGGACCATTTATGAAATTAACTCAATGCAAAAAGAAATAACTAACTATTGTATTCAACAACCGTTAACAAAAGATAATTATCTTAAACATGCCTAAGATGCAAAAGATACTACATAAGTTGTTAATACAAATAATGTCAAAAAACGTTATTTATATTTTTCGACCTCTCAACGTTTTGATAATAACAAAATGTAAAAACGTTTACGATAAAATTAAACGTTTACAAATTATTAATCGTAAAATTCCATTTCTAAGATTAGTGATCACTTAAGGTGTGAACAAACAAATCATTAAGCATGATTAGTGATCAAGAAAATATTTTTCTCTCATCCATTACATTTTTACAAAAGATTTTCACAAAATTAATTATACAAAATATTTTCTAATTAAAAGAAAAGTTTTATTAAAAACTTAAAATTTAAAATTCAAATTTTCCCCCCAAAACGGAAGCTTCTACACCAGATACAACCTTCCCCACAAAAAGACAAAAAAAGGGAGCGGAGTCTAGGTGGCGGCCCCCTTATAGGCCTGGCGGCCCCCTTATATATATGGGACCGCCGGGACCGCCACCAGTTACCGTTGGTTTTTCCTGTCTATAAATACTGGTCCACCCCTTGCTGAAAATCATTCCTCTTTGCACGAAATTTTTCAGTCTATTCTTTCTCTCTCTAAAACTTCTTTCTCTCACTAAAACTCTTGATCACTAACATACTTAGATCTTGTTTCAAGTGATCTAATCTCTTCTTCTCATCTCTTCCCTCTCATTCAAGTGCAAGAGAAGAACACTCGTATTCGTCAAGAAACAAAGTGTTAATTAGTGATCTCTCCTCTTTTTCTCGTAATACTAAACCTCATTGTATTTATCTTGTGTATTTGTGTGATTCGAATATTGTGTAGATCCGATAGTGTAGATCTTGTGAGTATGTATATCTTGTGAAGTGGTAGATTGGTTCTAGCTAAGATTAGGACTCGACATTTAGCTTAGTGTCGGAAAATAACGTAAGCGACGTGTAAACGGTTTTCTCCGCCTAAAGGGAGCTTGTTGACATAGTGAAATCTTGAGTCGGATACTCGAGGAGTGGAGTAGGACGAAGAGGTGCTTCGTAGCCGAACCACTATAAAATCTTGGTGTCTTGGTTTGGTTGTTTCTTTCCTTATCTCTTTACATTATTATTGTTGTTATCTAATTTTAGTTTAGATAGTTATTGCTTGCTCATATTGTGAATTGGTTAAACATATAACTCGGATCTAAACATTTTTGAAAGTAAATTTTTTTAAAACGTAAAACAAACGTGTAAACTATTCAACCCCCCCCCCCTCTAGTTTCCACAATTGGTATCAGGAGCAAGGTCAGTCAAGATTTTTAAAATATACTGTATTTTAAAGCTTGGATCGATCTATGGATTCCGACAAATATCTAGAAGGGCAATCTATGCAAAAACCATCACTCTTTGAAAGCGATAGTTTTATTTATTAGAAAAATAGATTCGAGACATATGTTAAATCAAAAGATCTAGATCTTTGGCATGTTATTACTAATGGTGATTTTCAACCTATTGTACAAAATTCGAAAACCAAATTAGATGAGGTTATCCCTTTTGAAAAACAAACCGATGATCTCAAAAAAAGACTTGCGAAAAATAATGAAGCCAAAATGGTTATTTACAATGCTTTACCAAGAAAATAATATGAAAGAATTTTCATGTGAAACACGGCAAAAGAAATTTGGAAAAGTTTGTTAATCACCCATCAAGGTAATAGCCAAGTCAAAGATAATAGGATCGACCTTTTGGTTCAACAATATGAACAATTTGTCATTTCAGAAGACGAATCTATAGATAGTGCTTTTGCTAGATTTAATACTATTATTACTAGTCTTAAAGCTCTTGATGAAGGTTATTCTAGTAAGAACTACGTAAGGAAGTTTCTTAGGGCTCTACATCCTAAATGGAGAGCAAAGGTCACGGCGATTGAAGAGTCGAAAGACTTAACGTCACTATCTCTTGATGAACTTATCGGGAACCTCAAAGTTCATGAAATGATCATCAAGAAAGATTCTGAAATAGTCAAAGCAAAAGTTGAAAGGAAATCTATTGCTTTAAAGGTTAAGAAAGAATCTAGTGATGAAAAGTATTCGACTTCTGGTAGCGAAGATGAAGAGTACGCCATGGCGGTAAGAGACTTCAAGAAGTTCTTTAAAAGAAGAGGTAGATTCGTGAGACAACCTCAGAACGACAAAAAGACGTTCCAAAGAAGCCGTGATGACAAGAACGGTAAAAGTGATAGAAAATGCTTTAGATGCGGCGACCTGAATCATCTTATTGGAGAATGTCCAAAACCACCGAAAGATAAGAACCAAAGAGCTTTTGTCGAAGGCTCTTGGAGCGATAGCGGTGAAGAAGATGATGAGAAGGTCAAAAACGAAACTTGTCTTGTAGCTCATGCATCAAGTGAGGTATGTTCTGAATCATCTTACTTTAGTGATAAAAACTCATCAATTGATGATTTAGATTTAGACAAGGAAAGTGATAAGTTATGCAAAATGAGTCTAAAGATAATCACTAAGAACAAAAGGTTAAAAGCTACTAGAAATAGTCTAGAAAACGAGCTTAGAGAATTAAAAGATAAATTATCCACACTCGAGAAAAACAAGGGAGTTGATCTCGATTGTGCAAAGTGTCATACGCTTAAAATTGAGAATGAAAAACTAAAAGAAGAATCCACTAGATTAAATAAATTTGAAAAGAGTACACATTGCTTAAATGAAATGTTAAGTAATCAAAAACCCTCCGGTGATAAACTAGGTTTAGGGTTTAATTCATTTGAAGCATCATCTAGTGGAACTAAGGAAATAAAATTTGTAAAAGCTCAGAAAAAGGTATCCTCTGATGGAGGTCCCATAAATATGGGCGGCCCCCAAAGTGCCCAGGCGGCCCCTAAAATAATTATGGGACCGCCACCAGCAATGCCTGGATCTGAGAAAAGTGTGTCTTTTCAAAAATCTATTTTGGGTCCTAGACCAAAACACATAGTAGTAAACAATGTAAGAGTTCCCGTTGCTAGTGACAATGAAGTTAAGCAATTTTATAAGCCATTGTTAAAACCCGGAGTTGGATTCTCAAAACCAAAATTTAGATCAAAAACTCCGCCACCTAGAAGAGTCATAAATAATTATCATCGTCCTAGAACACCTCAACCAAAAAGAAATAATGGTAGACAAAATCAACCTCGTGGCTTTCCTGTAACTTGGAACAACTTCCCACGACATGGTTAAATGCCATGAGAAATGTGTCTTCCATTTCCACATCCCAACCAATTGCATCAAATGCAAGGGATGTTTAGCACTAACAACTTTAAACCCATGAGATATTGGGGACCAAATGTTTGAGGTGTTACCTTATATAAATAGATATGTCTTGGAGTCGACTTGGAACCCGATGAGTGGATAAAGGATAGCGGATGCTCCAAACACATGACGGGTAACCGAAAGCTCTTCTAAAGCTACAAGGCATATAATGGAGGTAACGTTATTTTTGGTAGTAATCTTTGCGGTAACATCATTGGCAAAGGTATAATTTCTAATGACTCTCTCAAAATAGATAATGTAGAACATGTTAATAACTTAGGATTTAACTTGCTAAGTATAGGACAAATATGTGATAATAAGTGTAGAGGATGATGACTTAGATAAAGAAGAAGCCATTAGGGAAATCGAAAAGAAAAACCTAGAAAATGTTGTTGAGGATGAAACTTTAGAAATTGAAGAAATAGTCAATATTAAGGAATCTAGGAACTATCCTTTAGAAAATGTTATAGGAAACCTTAACCAAAGAACCCTTAGGTCATAAGCCCAAAACCAAAGTAACTTCTTTTGTTTTATATCAACTACAGAAACCTATGATGTGATGAAGCGTTAGAGATGAAAGTTTGAATATCGCCATGCAAGAAAATTAAATCAATTCGTTGCTAATGACGCTTGGGAGTTAGTTTCTACAACCTTAGGAATATGACAATCATAGGGAACTAAGTGGGTATTTAAAATAAGTTTAGACTAGAACGGTGTTGTTTCTCAAAATACGGCTAGGATAGTACGCTCGAAGCTATAATCAACAAGAGGGCATCGATTATGATGAAACTTATGCTCCAATTGCTAGACTTGAGTCTATTAGGATATTATTAGCTTATGCATGTGCCTTAGATTTTAAACTATTCCAAATGATTAAAACGTGCATTCCTGAACGTTTTAATCAATTAGGATGTAAAACGAGGCACAACCTTCGGGATTCAATGATTTCGAAAAACCGATCATGTCCTTAAATTACAAGAAAGCTTTATATGGTCTTAAACTAAAAAGGCACCCAAAGCTTGGTATGAAAATTAAAAGCTATCTTTATTAAACATGAATAAAAAATAGAATGGTAGATAACACTCTTTTTACTAAGAAGAATTTTCAAATCTTCTCAATGTTTCAAATATATTTCGATGATACATTATAAATCGTTCGACTGTCAAGACATGTGTGAAGAATTTGCCAAAATCATGCATGACGAGTTCGAGATGAGCTGATGGGTGAACTTAACTTCTTCCTGGATAACAAATATAACAAATGAAAGATGGTATCATTCTTTAAACATTCTAAGCTATATTTCAAAAAATGCTTAAGAATTTGTCTAGAAGATTCTAAAAATAATGAAAACCCCATGTCCTCCGATACTAAACTTCACAAAAGATGAAAGTGTGAGTCGTAGATAGTACCAAGTATTGAGGCATGATACTAATTTTATTATACTAATGGCAAGTATGCCCGATATCATGTCTTGAGTGTCTGCCTTTATGCCGCTTCCAAGAGGCTCCCAAAAACCTCTCACCTTGAGAGCGGTTAAATGTGTATCCTTTCAATACATAAAAGCTACTAACACCTTAGGATTATGTTATCCTAATGGACCGGTATAAGAAACCTAGTATATGCCGACTCTGATCATGCGGGAGATTATGTGGATCGAAAGAGCACTAGCGGTATTTGTACGTTCGTAGGATGTTGTTTGACATCTTGGTTCTCGAAGAAACAAACCGCTCTTGCTATATCCACTACCGAAGCTGAATACGTAAGCGCCGGAAAGGCATGTCAACAAGCACTATGGATGAAACAAGCTCTCATCGACTACGATGTACGACTCGACAACGTTCCCATCATGTGTGATAACAAAGGCGCGATTGACCTTAGCAAAAACCCAGTGCAACATTCTCGTACCAAACACATCAAAATTCGTAACCACTTTCTTCGTGATAATGTCCAGAAAGGACATATCTCAATCGAAAAAGTGCCGTCTGTCGACAACATCGCCGACATTCTTACTAAACCCCTTAAACGTGAATTGTTTAACTATCTACGTCTTGGTTTAGGAATGATGGAACACATTCCCTAAATCATATTAGTCCGCTTCTCCTTCTTTTGTCTCAATTCTAGTCCGTGTTCCATTCCGTGTCGTGACAACTTGAATACTTCATCCGAAGTACTTTAACAGTTTTTAATTCGCGAAATGCAAATTAAGATATCACTCTTCTTCGTAAAATTTTTGTAATATTTCTCAATTTCAGGTCATTTTACGACACCTATTATTCGTCACTATTTATTTTGGTCCAATACGCGTTTACTTTTAATTTAACTTTTAAGCTAAATCGCGTAGACTAGAAATAATCATTTAACGTAAACGGTCACCAAATAAATTAAGGTTTACATCAAACAAGTGTTATATAATTATTAAGAAGATAATTATTAACTTTGCGTATTTTATTTTTATTGGTCACGTAAAAGGCTTACGTTTCGCAATAAAATACATTTAGACACACCTCAGAAATACCTAGACTCAAACCAACACCCACTTTTAAACCTTAAACACAAAATTAAATCAAATCTTGTGTTAATACCCCACTAGGGCCGAATATGGGAACTAAACCAACTAGAAATCCTTAAAAATCTTACTAAGTACATGTACATCTAGGTTTTAATTAAGGTTTGTACTTAATGTTCCTAGTAAGCTAATACCCATTGGATAAAGACCATTTTTGCTCTCTTTCTCTCTTGGATGCCGCGGCAACACACAAGCCTACACAAACCATGAAATCTTGTCAAATCCTATATAAATCTTGTACAAATATTGAGTAATTAAGGATTGTACTTAGTTGTTTTAGCAAAACTATTAGAGAGTAACTAGAAAACCCAAAACCACTAACCTAGGGCTCGGTTTGGTTTGTTTATGGGACTAGGAAAGCTAACTAGTTATTTTGCCTATAAATACCACTCACATTTACCATTAAACACTTCTTACATCTCATAAAACTCAAACAAATAAGCCATTGTTTTTCCCCTCTTGTCTCGGGTCATAAAACAAAAACAAACACTCTCACAATTCTTATTCGAACATAAGAGTTAGTGCTAGGTCTTCATATAAGTCATAAAAGGGAGTACACGAGCCAAAAGCGGGTTATTTGATAAGCTTGGAGCTTAGGATTGGGTTATAAGATTTGGGGTTTATTACACGATACGTCTTCAAGACTCTAGGACCTCTTGTAAGTCACGTACAAGCTTAAACTCCTTCATATTATAATGTTTTTCCTTGTTTTCTAGTCGTGTGTCACGTTCATATGTAAATAAATTCACTAACGAGAGCATGTGCATGATAAATGCAAGGCACACACGTTAATTTCGTGTACAAGGGTATAATATCACTAGGGTGGTGCAAGGACATAATAAGACGCATGTAATGTGATTTAATGGCAAGCAAAAGCTTAAACATTTTTGTTAAATGCAAATGTCGATGGCCAACGTGAACACTAGTTCATTTACAAACAAATTTCACGAAACTATACGTAAACTTTTAAAGAAAACGCGATAGTGTGGCTTGGGAAAGGGTATACGACAATACTAGACGTTTGCATGTGTTACATGACTCTTATATAAGCTAAACGAACTCAATTGTTATTGCTAGAACTATTACCGAGCCGTGTATGTTGCTAAAAGAATAAATGGACCACTTATGGGCCTTGTTGGGCCAAAGAGTCCATTAACGGACGTTAATGGGCCCAACAGCCCGATAGTGGGGACCCGTAGCTTATTATTAAGCTCATTCGAGCTTATTGTTGGACTAATGTCTTATTAGACTCATGGGTAATAAGCATACATGGAAAGAAACCTTAACGGGCCGTGAATGGACCCATTAAACCCAAACAGGCCCAACGGGCCGTATCTATAAAGCCACAACTTATTGATAAGCTCCACGAGCTTATTAAGAGACCTATGTGCTTATTGAACTCGCATGGACTCTAAGGTAACTCAAAAACATAACCGGATCCTTATCGGGCTTGTTAGCCTATTTCCGTGACCAAACGAGGCCTATAAGCCACAAATAAGCTTAGACAGCTTATTTGTGAGCTTAAGCAGCTTATAAGACTTATAATAACCTTAGAAAAGTTATTGGACCTTAAAGGAGTAAGCCTAAACACTTAAGACACTATTCGGGCCCAAAAAGCCCAATAACGAGCCTAATAGCTTATTGGATAAGCCACATAGTGAAAACAGCTTAAACAAATCCCTAAAGGGCTTAATGGGCTAAGAAAATAAGCTAGATCATATGTAGAAACCCGAATGGACCTTTTCAAACCTTTCGGGTTAAGGTTATTGGGCCAACGAACCCAATAAGCCTAAACAAGCTCATCTGAGCTTATTTTTAAGCCCAACAGTTAAAATAGCTTAATTAAGCTAAACAAAATCCCTTGTCACATTTGAAAACCCTTTTGGACCCTTAAGAGCTTAAGTTTAATTGTTATTGGACCGAAAAGCCCAATAAGCCCAAATAAGCTCATTCGAGCTTATTTATAAGCTGCCACAGCTTATATGGCTTATTGGAGCTTAAGAAAACCTATTTTCACTTGTTAAAACTTAATTGGACTTAAAATGCGATTTTTACAAAGTTAAAGGACTAAAAGTGTAAATTCGTAAACTAGAGGGTTAAAACTGCCAAAAACTAATTTTTCTAAGTCTAAGGACTGTTTTGGACATTTCTAAAACTTAAGGGACTGTTTGGAACATATAAGGACCTAAAGTGTAATTATTGAAAAATTGAAGGACTAAAAGTGTAATTTTGGAAACATAAGGGTTTAAAGTGTAAATACTATATTTTCATAAACATAGAGACTGTTTTTGTAAATATAGAAAACTTAAGGGTATTTCATGGACAAAGGTAAATTTAATAACCACTTAACATATCGGATGAGCTATATATTTATCGGATATTATATGAGTTACACCGCGACTTAATAAATATGAATATTTATTAATAACGTTCATACATATACTAGGCGTGTGTAAATCGTATACCTTCCCAAGAGCCATCAAGTAAAGACAAATTCAATAAACATGTGCACTACCACACAAGTGATAACAATATATATAAACTAGCAATTTATTGTAGTTTATGCATTAAGTCGTTAGCCTAAACTGGTAGACTAAGACTGCCGTATTTACTTAGGTATTTGACGGGTGATTTAAATTAGCCATACAGGATATAATTATCATTTTCAGAGGACTACTTACTAAGGTGAGTTCATAGCCTCATGTTTTACAATTATTTAAATGATTTACATCTTTGGGGTGAGAACATGCTTCGTTTTACAAATTGGACACAAGTGTACATTTTATACTATGATTACGTGTTTGCCTAAGTAGCAATAACCCACTGAGCCCTTTCATCATGAACTATCAATTGCTAGATTGCAATTGCGAATGTTATAAATAGATCTATTTGGGATTGACATCCCCGTTTAGGTGAGTAGCGCTCACTGTGCCGGGTTAGCGGCTAACAAACGTATACCATGTCGAATTTGGGATGTTGCGGGTTAGAACATCATTCACGGGCATTTATTGGCAATTTATTGCATTCATACATGTCGAGCTTCAGTGTCATGAGCTTAGGAAAACGTAATTACTTTTTATGATGTTTGCATCTGTTGCTTAATCATACACTTAGAAATCTTACGGTCCTTCAATTGATTTACATAAACCTATGAATTCACCAACTTTATGTTGACATTTGTTTTCTCAGGTCAATAAGGCACGAGGTGCTCAGATACATTAGGGGCCACTCTTTGGAAAGAGTCAGTACTAAAGATTTAGGTGTATTACATTTTTGGAATATTTGTTATAAACCAAAATCTTTACGTATATTGTCGAACAATTTAAAGCCATGAGCTTATGTAATGAACAAGTTAATCCAATGTATCTTTTTAAAACGACATGTTTAGTGGTCGTTCTCATATCTTGTGCTATTGATTTATGATGTAACGCCCTCGGATATTCAACATTCCGCTACTACCCAGATTTGGGGGTGTTACAGATTGGTATCAGAGCCAGGTTATAGAGAACCAGGTCAAAAGTTTTTGTCTAGACTATAACCATTTTCAAACACTTTATTCACAAATGGTGTTTGCACGGGACATACATACATTACTTGTTTGCATCTAATATATGTGCTTACATGACATACACTGTTTTAGCATTAGTAGTTACTAAGTGCTTACATGATTGATATACTACGTATATTACTATAAGAGTCTTATAAGTAATACTTATATAAGTTATTTTTGCTTTTTTGCAGAAGTCATGTATTCTGCATCATCCGTTGCCACCTACACTTCCGTCTATACCGACTCCGAGCCAGGCAGAGTCTTCTGGGGAGCCGATGATGAGGAGATAACTAATGGAGGCATTCCACGAGTCATCGTATACGGATACGATGGACTCCCTATACAGCCGGTAGCCCCACCATCACCGGATTACATACCAAGCCCCGAGGAGCCACATACACCACCAGTACCATAGGACGAGGATGAGCGTGAGCCTATGTTCATACAGCCACATGATCCTGACTACGTGCTAGAGCCTATATACCTTGAGTATATACCATTAGAGAATGAGCATGTGTTTTCGGTTAAGGAGCAGCCATTACCTCTTGTTGATTCACCTACTGCTGAGTCACCAGGGTATGTTACTGAGTCGGATCCCGAGGAGGATCCAGAGGAGTATGAGGATGATGAGACAGAGGATGGTCCGATTGACTACCCTATGGACGGGGGAGATGATGGAGATGATGATGACGGTGATTCATCTAGGGATGACGCCGATGATGAGGATGAGGACGAGGATGACGAGGAGGAGCACCCAGCTCTGGCCGACTCCGCTGTTGTTGTACCTACTGTTGAGCTTGTTTCCCCACCTGAGGGAACAGAGCCTGTTATACCACCACCCTCCACTGACATTTCTACCACTGGAGCTAGGATCACTGTCCGGCTTCAGGCTTCCATATCCCTTCCACCAGAGGCAGAGGTTGAGAGACTTCTAGCCATGCCTACTCCATCACCATCACCACCTATCTCACTATCACCACCCTCTGCAGGGGAGCACCTTGCTAGGTGCACAGCCCTATCTGCACAATCATCACCACCACCTATGCCATCACCATTACTACCATCATTTAGGTGTCCAACCCAAATCCAGACACTCATGATAGCCTCCACCCAGGCCCTGATTGATGCGGTTACTGCCGCATTACCATCACCTCCACTACCACCACTACCACCATCTCTATACATACCACCACCTGTTGACCGTAGGAATGATCTTCCCGAGTCCGAGCTGCCACCTCGCAAGAGGTTGTGTTTGTCCACCCTAGGCTCCAGGTATGAGGTCGGGGAGAGTTCTACTGCTAGACCTACAGGAGGTCGAGGGGTAGATTATGGGTTTGTCAGCACAGTAGATGCTAAAGCGAGACGACAAGGGATTAGTGAGGTTGGGTATAGTATTAGGAATACTTGGGTGGATCCGGCAGAGGCAGTTCCTGAGATAGCACCTATGACCGTGAGAGAGGTCAATACTAGGGTTACAAAGCTTGCTAAGCTCCATGAGCATGATACACAGGACTTGTATGCTTTACTAGAGGATGCTCAGGATGGTAGGACTCATATATCACAGCGAGTCGCTATGGACTCACAGCGGGTCGACTTACTTATGAGGGATAGGATGACTCTCTAGGAGACAGTATGGATTATGGAGGAGGAGGCCTATGCTTCTTGAGAGGCTTGGGCTCACTCGATAGGATTGAGTCATGCGACCCATCAGGAGCTTCAGACCCACCGTGATTATGTGTGTGCATACGAGACCCATATCCAGGCACAGCTACAGCTGCAGAGTACTCTTATTCAGACACAGAACCAGGTATATGAGACTCGTTTCCAAATGCAGCAGGCTGAGATGGCGGCGCTTCGAGAGACTGACCGTAGGCGTCAAGCACAGATGGCAGAGACTCTCTGAGTGATGAGAGACATGAGGCGAGAGATAAGTGACATGCAGGCTGAGTTGTTAGCACATCGAGAGCAGCATAGGAGAGCTAGACAGCTAGGACCAGATGCTAGGATTCTAGATCACCAGGATACTTCTAGGGATGCTGACAGACACATCTAGTGGATTATGTTATTTTGTCTTGCTAGGTCAATGTACAGGCATGTTAAGTATTTGGGGTTTTCCCCGCTAGCATAGCCTTAGATCTTTTGTATTGTATTTTGTGTACCAAAAACTATTTCATGTAAAATTTTCCAAGTTATGAATGAAATAGATGTGTTATGTTGTACTATATACCTCTCTTGTGTTGTTGTCTCATTTGTAAATTATGGTATATCTCGTTATGATTATGACCTCACGTTTTGTCTCTTGTGATTTAGACAAATCATGGCACCTGCGACAAGACGAGGACCGAATACCACTCCTAACAACACCAACCTAAACAACATGACTCCAGAATCCGTTCAAGCTATGATTGATCAAGCTCTTCTGCGAAACTCCACCAATGGAGACGGAAGCCATAGTTCACACGAGGATAACCGAAGGAACGTGCAAACTGCGCGCCCTTGTTTCTATGCTGACTTCATGAAGTGTCAACCTTTAAATTTTAAAGGAACGGAAGACGTTGTCGGTTTAACTCGGTGGATTGAAAAGATGGAGTCAGTCTTCAATATCAGTGGTTGTGTTATTGAAAATCAAGTTAAGTTTGTCACCTGCACTCTGTTAGGTGTTGCCTTGACTTGGTGGAATGGTCAGATAAGAACCTTAGGTCCTGATGCGTGTTTGAATTATGGACTTAAGGAAGGGAAGCTTAAAATGGAAGAGCTTCCAAGGACTTATACTGGCTTATCATTGATAAGCCAGAGCTTGTAGAGAAGCTCCACGAGCTTATTCAACCTTTGTTAAGCTAAGGTTTCTTGTAAGTTTTCCTTTTCTTTATTGTCTTTACTATCTAGCTTATGTTTTAGATCAGCTTAATTTGTGCTTATTGATGTGCTTATTTGTTGTTCTTATAGCTTAATCTAGCTTAATATTAGATATAAACTATCTGTTTTAGCTTTTATAAGTTAGATCATAGTTATTCATAGTTTATTAAATTTAGTCATTAAGACTTGAAAATCATAAAAATTAAGTAGCATACTAGTTTAATCTTAGCTTAGATCTGATATTGTTGTTAATTGGTTAATGTTAGATGATAATGAAGTTGTTTTTAGCCTGCAATTGATTGTTGAATCATTAGATTAGGAATTTGTGGACTTAATTTTTGATCAAGCTAGCTTTAAGGGGTGTTTGGATCTGTCAAGTTTGACCTCTCATAGTCAACTAGACTTGTTCATACAACTTGAGTCAGTTTTGATTTAGCATAAAAATAGCTTAGGTATAGATTTCAAAGATTAGATTTTAGATTTTAAAAAGTTAAGGCTTATTTTGTTTGATCCTGCACCAGGGGAGTTTTCTTTCTTTTAGCTTCTAGGGATTTTTGAACCAAGCTCTCTTGAGTTTGGTTTTTGCCTGTTAAGTGTTCATACACACTCAATTAGAGTGTGTATTGCAGGTTTGACCCACTTGATCACCTGCAAATTGGTTTTACCAATTTTACTTATTGCATCAGATAAGGGCTAATTGCAGTTCCTACTGCATTTTCTTTTTGATCAAAATTTAGTTAGCTTAAGTAGGATTTAATGGTTAAAATTAAGTAGGATTTTAGTTTACACATTAGTAATCTAGGATTAAAGCTTATTTTAAACTTTGTAGCTTATTTGATAGGGTATATTTAGCTTTAAAATTTCACAAAAAAT
This sequence comes from Tanacetum coccineum, assembly GCA_026074375.1. Classification (NCBI taxonomy): domain Eukaryota; kingdom Viridiplantae; phylum Streptophyta; class Magnoliopsida; order Asterales; family Asteraceae; genus Tanacetum; species Tanacetum coccineum. The sequence continues at coordinate 29,217 of BQNB010020384.1, read as the reverse complement.
TCTAAAAAGCCAAAAATAGTAGTAAGATATTCTTAGTTTCTAATTTTCAAATTTTAGCTTATAGAGTTAGTTTTTATGGATTAGAATTATAGCTTACAGATGGTTTGTTAAGTTTTCAAAAGCTCACTTTCTGTCTCAGCTTATTTAAGGTAATAGCTTAATTAGTTTGTAAGTTTTTAGAGCTTGTATCTGAGTTTGCAGATTTCACCATTAATTTCAATTAGCTTTTATTGTTATTGGTTAAATTAGCTTATCAAAAGTAGCTTCTACATATCCTAAGCTTTCTAGAATAGCTTTTTGTTTTGAAAATGAGCTTGAATGAGTTGTGTGCAATCAATTAAGAGAAAAATAACTTTTAAGCTCTCAAAAGCTAAGTTTCTGTAACAGCTAGCTTCATAAGCTGTTTGTAAGCTTAATTTTGAGATTAAGCTTATAGTGTCTTTGTTAAAGTTGCTTAAAAAAGCTCAATCTACAACTTTTGTTCTTTAAGTTTTTTTTTTAAAAAAAAGGGACGTGGAAATCGGGGATGAGCAAGGCTCAAACCCCCGAGCTCAACACTTCAACCCTTTATAACTCCACACACTACCACTGCGCCCTTGGGTCTTTTTCATAAGACTCTTGCACAATTTATTCTTTATACTCATTTAGACCCAATAAGCCTAATAAGCTGTTATAGCTTATTTCATGGCTTATTTGATAAGATGTGATTATAAGCTTATTTTTCTTAGGTTTTAAGTAGTGTAAGCTATTTTTTGTAATTTTTCTAGAATTTTTATAGTTCGTTTAGTATTTTTAAACATTTATGACCGTGGGAGAGGTCAATACTAGGGTTACAGAGCCTTGCTGAGCTCCATGAGCGTGATACACAAGACTTGTATGCTTTACTAGAGGATGCTCAGGATGGTAGGACTCGTATATCACAACGAGTCGCTATGGACTCACAGCGGGTCGACTTACTTATGGGGGATAGGATGACTCTCCAGGAGACAATATGGATTATGGAGGAGGAGGCCTATGCTTCCCGAGAGGCTTGGGCTCACTTCTGAGTTTTTTATAGTATTTTAGACTTTTCTAAGTTTAAAAATCATTTTTTAGAATTTTTAGGATTTAATTTACTATTTTCTAGGATTTAAATAGGTTAATTTAGTTTTTAATTCATAAAAAATTCAAAAATAATCAAAAAATAATTTTCTTTTTCTAAAAATTTTCTTTTACCTTAATTTAGGTTTAGAAATTTAGTTTGCATTTTTAGGAGTTAATCTTGCCTTAGTTGCTTATTTGTCGCGTTTAATTTGTTCCCGTTAATTGTTTTTATGTTTAATTGCTTTAGTTTTCTTATTTTAATTGTTGTTTTTTTAATTAGTAGATATAGATAATCAAATCAATCTTTGTTTTAATTCAAATCATTGTCCAAACTAGAACGTGGTTTCAATTTCACAAATCATTGGGGAAACGACCCGGGGATCATACTTCCCGGTTAATATACGTATTATATTATATATATTTGAGAAGATTTTCCTTTTCACCTTTGTCCTCAAGGGTGAATTAGTAATTTTCAATCATTTATTATATTTTATATTTTACGTATATAGAATTGCTGTAATCAATTTTTGGCGCCGCTGCCAGGGATTTGTGATTAAGATTCTCTTGTTTGAAGTTTGTTGATCGTGATTTGAAGACCCTTTCATTTTTGAAAGTTTTGTTTTTGTTAAAAAAAATAATAATAAAAAAATAAAAAATTATAAAATATAAAAAAATTAAAAAATAATTTTCTTTTCTTTGTAGTATAATTATCATTTAAAAATAATTAAAAAAATCAAAAATATAAAAAATTGTCTCATAATAAAAACCTAAAATAAACAAAGTTGATAAAAGAACACCAACAAATAATTCCTTCAATTGAGGTATTATCCATAATAAGTTCCCAACTCGAATAAAAATTTAAAAACTTACCACTGTGTCCATTGCGAGATACGTCTCCACCTATAAAAAGTAAAAAATTTTAAGAGCTAGTACCGTTGAATAAGTTTGATTATTTGGTTCAAGTTGTCTATCTTGTTGTCCGTTAAAATTAGATTAAAACCCAAAAATAATCTTCTTTTTCTTCTTATCCATTTAATTCTTTTCATTAACCCTCTAATTTGTTTAATTCTTATGGCGTCACTCGATCATTGTTTGAACTCCCTTTTCTCGATTAAAGAATGCATGTCTTGTGGAGCTTTGTACACTAGAAACTGTGGTTGTTCAAAAGGGAGTTTTGAAGACAAGATTCTTGTTCCTAAACCCCCTCATAATTGTGCAACTTGTGGAAACCCGGTTGATGGTCTAAATTGTCGATCTTGTGCTTTTGTGCGAAAGTGTTTGAATGAAGGTTGGTACACAATTCATGATAAAAACGAAATTCTAAATACTTCTGAGTCATCCAATATCAACACTGATTGTAATTTTTTTACACTATATTATATTAATACACAAAAGTATAAAGAATAATTTCCAAAGTAGCCCTCTAGGAAAATTCTTCTACAAATATATAATAATAATAATATACGTATGTTTACTGGGAAGTATGCTTTCCCGGGTCGTTTCCCCAACGACTTGTGAAATTGAAACCACGCCTTAGTTTGGATTATGATTTAAATAAGAGCAAAGATTGATTTGGTTATCTATGACTACTAAATAAAAGCAACAAATAAAATAAGCATACAAAAGCAATTAATGAACTAACATAATTAACGGGAACAAATAAAATGCGACAAATAAGCAAGTACATTAAAATTAACTCCTAAAAATGCAAACAAAATTTCTAAACCTAAAATAAGACTAAATAAAATTTCAAGAAAAAGAAAAATATTTTTTTACTTATTTTTGAATTTATTATGAATTAAAAACTATTTTAATCTAATTAAATCCTAAAAAATAGCAAATTAAGTCCTAAAAATTAAGAAAAATGATTTTTAAACTTAGAAAAGTCTCAAATAACATAAAAACTCAGAAAACTATTTTTAACTATTTTTAAAATTAAAATCCTATTTTTAAAATTAAAATCAAAAGCTTAAAAATTAAAATTAAAATCTAAAAGTGGAAAAAAATGATTTTAAGGATTGTAAAAATTAAAGTATTTATTCTAATACTAAAAACTATTTTTTTGTATTTTTATAAATCTTTTTTCTATTTTTTATGTATTTTCGAATTTTAATACCTTAGAAAAATGATTAAAAATAATCTACTTAATGGAAAAATGTGAAAAATTCAGGGAAAATCCTAGGCACTAGCAGGAACTAAGGAAAAATAAGAATAATAAAAAAGCTAGTAAAATAAGCCCTATAATAAGCTCCATAAGCTACGGCTTATTTATTCTTATTAAACTTAAATTTACTATATTAATTAAATAAAAGGAAGGTTAACCAGATGAGCTATTGAAGCACACTGGTTAACACTTAGGACATATAAGCAAGAGGTCGCGGGTTCTAGGCTGGCAACACCCCTTTTTTTGTATTTTTTTTATTTTTGCAAACTAAAATCTAACTTATAAAACTCACTTTTTTGAACAACTTTAATGAAAGGAGTATAAGCTGAAAACCAATATTAAGCTCTAAAAGAGCTTGTGAAATAAGCTGATGCAGTAAGTGAGCTTTTAAGCTCAAAATTTGCTTGTTTCCGACGATAGAAGCTTGTACACACTCAAATTTAAGCTCAAATCTACAAACAAAAACTGTCAAGCACTAGCCTAATGATTGTATAAGCTGAATTTTAACAAGCTATCTTTAACCACTAACACTTTAGGCTAACTGAATTTGTGGATCAAAGTGACTATCTCAGGAACTAGCACAAAAAGCTTAAAAATTAAACAAGCTAAAAAAAACTCAATAAGCTTAAACTGACTATGAACTTTTGCAAACTTAATGAACTACTTATAAGCTATGATTATCAACTAAAAAACCTAACTCTATAAGCTAAGAATTAAGAATTAAGAGATAAGTTCTATACCTACTGTTTTTGGTCGTTTTTGAGATTTTTTATGACTTTTTAAGCTAAATTTACCTAAGATTAAAGGCTATAAATGATAAGACATAGCTTATTATCTAACTTAAACAATATCTAATCTATTAGCTTGTAGAATTATGAGATCCTAAATTCTACATTTACAACCAAAATGATACTATAGAAAAGTCAGCATAGTAACGATGTTACTACTGCAGATGTATTGGAAGAAGCACAAAATCACAAATGCATTGTGACCTTTTTTGGTCAGCCGTGCATAACACACTCCGATGAGTATGTCATGACACAAATATACACAAAACTAAGGCCTAAAAATCTTAGATCCAATTTTTAGCTTAACAAAGAAAACTAGGGAAATTCTCCCATGGTACAAACAGGCGAAACCTATTAGTGCCATAAAATCTTCATAAACTTAACTAATGTGTCAAATCAAGCATCTAAACCTTATTAAATGTAATAATCTAACTATCCAAAAAGAAATCTCAAGGTTCCTTTGACTTCTGGTGGTAAACAAGACTAAACCAAACACCCCTTTATATAATGACAGTTTTCAAAAAGCTTATGAAATCAAGACCTACTTATTAGAACTTTACTACCAAACATTACTTAGCTTATATCAACCCTAACAAACATAAATCAACAACTGAATTAGACTAAAATCAAAGATCAACAACTATATTAACTAATTTTTTGGTTTTTTATGATTTTTAATGACAAAAGCATGAAACCCAAGATCTATATTGTAATAAGCAAAAACAGATAAACAAATTATTTTAATAAGCACAAGTAGATGAGATAAACATGAAATAAGCACAATTTAAGCACTAGAAAAACAATTAGATAAAGCAAAATAAGAATCTACTAACTAAGCTAATTTAAACTAGAAAGTTAAAACAAGGAATTTAAATGAAAAACTACCCAATAGCTTCAGCTAACAGAACTTATGCTCTAATACTTCTCAACAACTCTGCTTATCTAGAATAAGCCAGTAAAGTCCTTGGGAATCCCTTCCATCTTTTGGATCCCCTTCCAAAAGCTATAGACAATAGACAAGGTATTTAGCTGATTTTATTTATTTAAGTAGATATTAAGACTGAATCAAGCTCTATCACTAGCTTAGAGACTAGTGAGAGCTATAGAGAGCTTATGGAAGCTTTTGGTACAGTAGCAAACATATGAGAGGAAATAGAGATTAAGAAGAGCTTATTAATTGAAAACTAAAGATTCACAATCTTATTAATAGCTTATAAAACTGATTACAAATTGATAGATAAAAAGATATTACAAACCCTTGAAAAGAAAATAATATTTTTAAAAAGAAAATCCATAATGCAATTTACTACTACTACTGACTAAAAGGCAAAAGTAGAAGAAATTTGTGTGTGTGAGTGTGCTATTCTATTAGCCACAATCTGAACCTTCTAGCATTTCCCTTGCACTACAACGTCCTTCTAATCATATCCGACAATTTGTCATCCATGATTGAGAGTCATCCTGAGCCGTTAGAAACACTAAACTATCTCACTGACTGATCTGCCAGCGTAGCAATCCGTGATTGAGACGTTTGTGTTTGTTCTGTGAGTGATAGTACAGTAAAATCCCTCTTCTCTTGTGCTTTCTTTACATCCACGTGGCATTCCTTTGCTAAGTGAACCAATAAGAGCTCATGAAATGACTATTAAACCCTGTCATCTTGTACTAGAGCTCTTGAATTGTCGTTTTCACCCTTTGATTGAACTTTCCCCTTTGTTTTGACTTGTGGGTAAATTGAAGAAGATGAATGAATAGTAACTCTGTTCTTGGCGCCTTTTTTTGGTTTTAACTGAAATGGGTAAAATTAGGGGGTGAGTTTTGGGTTGGGTGAATGCAAAATGGAGTCCCCTCTTTGTTTTAAAAAAAATGTAGTTTAAAATTCTTTGTAATAATAGGCATAAATGGCCCCTGGATTTTTATAAAAGGGTATGGGCTTAGGTTTTGGGCTTTTGATTTGGGCTTTGGATCCGGGTGTTGTTTAGGGCCCATTATACTTCAAGGACCATTTGTGTAAATTTCTAAAACTTAAAGGACTGATTTGAACTTTTTGGGGCTTTGTCTTTTTGTGGTTGACTTTTGTTCACCCGTAGTTGACTGGAGTTGACTTTGGCTTGATTTCCCGGCTTCTTTTTTGCTCGTCCATTCTCGTGACCTGTGTTTGCCCGTTTTTTGAACGATTTTTCCTTGTGATTTATTGTCTTATTCCGTACGGAACACAAAACACAAAAACAAGCATATCTTTGCCATTTTTAGTATGTTTTTGGTCATTTAGGGTCAATTTTGGTGTTAATGGATCGTGTAATTTACACCCTATTCAAACACATAAATGATGTTAGTGCACCTCGAGAGCCATTCGTTGTCAATAAAGACCCCGGTCAAAATTCTTCGCAAAATCCTCCACAAATTAACAATAATTGTTGTTATGAGTGTGGTGATTCGTTAGACGATATGTTTTGTCCACGATGCACTTGTAAGTCTTGTAGGAAAGGTGCTCATTATGGTTACAATTGTCCACCGCAAATTCCGATTATCTCTAATCCGGAACCATGCTACAATATAAACCTTAATGAGATCCTACAAAATTTGCAAAGTTTGCAACAACAAAGTTTTTTTGGAAATGGAACACCAACCAATTTTTCCAAGCTCTGTTACACTCTAACAAATGCTCTACGGTTAGTAAACCACCCTCCACAACCCCAATACGTACCATACTCTTGTAAGTTAAGTGGGAACGAATCTAATTATGGTTACGATTGTCCACTTCAAGTCCCATTTGTCTACAATCAGGACCCGTGTTTCGATCAAAACTTCAATAATACTTTTCCACAAACCTTATAGAGTTTTCCACAACAAAACCTTTGTTGTGAGAACTGCGAGGGTCCTTATGTGACTTTTCAATGTCAGCCAATGAATGAAGATTATTATGAGCAAAATTCTTGCTATGATCCTAATTCTTTTAATTTTGACCAATATCAACCCCCGCAGTTTCCCGTTAATTATCCTCCTCAAGAGACAAGTAGAGAAATTTTGCAAGCTCAAGAAGACGTAATGGAAGCTATACAAGCCTTTTTAAAAGGAAGTATGATTCATTAACCTCCTAATGAAAAGTGCATGGATTTATTGCTAGCTGAGGAGAGATTTCTTAAGATTAAGCAGACTATGAGAGAAGAGTATAATCAACCTGGAGTTATGCAAGAATTGCTTCTTAAACTAATGGATGATTTTGCAAATCTAAAGGAACCTACATAAAAAAGATACAGCAGCTCAAAGTTTTTTTTTTTTTGATATTTTAAAACTCTATATTGGGATGTTTCAATGATTGATGATGAAGAAGCTAGAAACAACTTTTTGAAGGACGTGTGCACCTTCTTAAGAAGTAATAGCTCTATACCATTTTGGAATAACTACCAAAGGTTATCATTGATCACTTGGGAAAGTTTTAGGTCAAAATTAAAGATGCGTTGATGGACAAGCAATATCAACCACAAGAATATTAAGAATTATGAGATAAACACCTTGAAGATGAGTCGAAATATTAGTGAAGAGTTTTCAGAATATATTAATTGTCCAAGCTGGGATCGTCCTCTTTTCTACAATAATGACGATGATGAGTATACTAAGATATGGAGAAGGCCTAAAGCAATCACACCTGAGGAACCTGTTGTCTCTCTCATAATAAGGGACGAGCATCTTGGCACTATTCCTGAAAAGGAATCGGGCACAATTAATAAAAGTCTAGAGTTACAACTTGTCCCAACCCCAAGGAGCCCGAGATTTTCCGATAACAAAAGTAGTGTGATGTTGCCCGTTAATGATGAAATTCTCTGACTTTTACAACTTCTTGATCTCCTCATTTTGATTCTGATGACGAATTCACCTCTAGTAATGACGATCCACTTTCTGAAGAGACGTTCCAATGAAAATTTCAAAATTATTCGAACCCTCTTTTTTGATGACAAAGAAATCAATTCTACTACAAGATAGATCCGCATTCCCTTTAATGTCGAGTCTAAGCTTATTGAATCTTTATTGCTTAACCGTGATAAATTAAGTTGATTTTCCCACCAAGTATGATTTTCATCTCAATGCGTTCACCCGGTGAAACTTCCGCTCATATCAAACCAATTTTACCGAATTGAGAAAGGCCTACTTGATCAAGAGGAAGAAAACCGTCTTGTTGAGAATTTGATGTATGAAAATTCATCTCACCACACGTCTCCGTGAAGAACTAATTAGGAAATTACTGATACGAATCTTCGAGTCTCTCTCTCCCTCTCCTATCCTTGATAAGGATATGACTCTCATATAGGAGATCTGCTTATTTACATTGCTTCCAATAAACTTGATTGCCACCCCCAGGCATTGAAGACTCGATTAGGGCTCAGAAGGGGATATTCGTTTTCTTGAAAATTGCTAGTCAAAGATTCCCCTATCCCTTTTCCCGAAAAAAGGTCGACCTAACCTTGATCATTTTTCATCTCCTCGTCCTCCTCCGAAACCACCGGATGTTGAGATTTGCTTTGATTTTGAGCCCGATACGGTCGTGAAGAACAATTTTGATGAGCTTAATGATGATGATTATTTTGACCCAGGGGGAGGTGAGATTGTTGTTTCTCAAAATGTTGAAGATGACGATTCCTTCACATTTGTCATTTGGACTTTTATCCCGTTTCTCACCTACTCGGAGGTTTCTCCCTTACCTTCCTCCACCAAGAATGAGGACACCATTTTTGACCCCGGCATCTCCACTCAGGATCGGTGGCCTCTCATCGGGATGGAACTTTCATGTGCTTTAATGTTTGTCCAAACATTAATGAAAGCCTGATTGAGATTTTCTCTTCCATTTACACTCTCTCTAAGGACGAATGAATTCAGGGATCGAGTCAAGCTATGTGACTCGATTACCAAAAACAAAGCGCTTCGTGGGAGGCACCCCAAGCTTATCCATTTTTCTTTCTACATTAATGGTTGTGTAGAGCTTGTACTCTTCCGTTCTTGTGTTTTGTGTTGTACTCCGGATAATTTGCATGGATTCACCTAACTTTTCTAAGACTCTCTGTTCGGTGTTATTGTATAGGTCCACTCAGCATCTCTAGCCTTTCTTGCATTAGTTTTTGGGGAAATCCAATATCCTAAAGATTATACGTCTAACATTTATTTAAATAGCACACTTAATAAACGGCTTTAAGATTTTTATGATACTTTCTTTCTTCATGTTTTTATGTTTATCATCAGACCTTTTTTGAATTCTAGTAATGGGTTTTTAAGTCTTAGCTAGGAAACATAAGACAATGTTTGATTTTAGTAGGGGCATGTAATATCTCATCGATATATTCTTACCTACTTTTACCGTGTTTCTCACGTACACTCCGTATTTCCCCCCCCACCAAATTTTCAAAAATATGAAAAATTTTAAAATTTTCAAAAATAAAATAAGTATTTTTGTCACAATTTTGACTTTCTTGCTGGGTAGAATAAGAGTAAATTTTGACCTGATCGAGCGTGTTGAGCTCTAGCTTGTTCTTAACTTTTTAGGCTAAGCGTTCGCAGAAATTCGCGAAGAACGAAAAATGATAGAGTTAAGTATGAGTAGGATGCTAACAAGGATTATTTGGAAATCTTAAGAGCTCATGTATGTAACTTGTTTGCTTTTTCTCTTCCCATAATGACTCTTATTCGTATTAATATACGTGCTGTTTTTTGAAATTAAACTTAAAATCAATAATTTTTTATGTAATATATAACAAAAATTTTAGTCTTAGTGCAAATTTATACTTGAATTTTTCAAAAAGAAGTCTTCTATAAATAAATATATATATATATAAAAAATAAAAGAAAATGAAAATAAAAATAAATATAATAAAAAAGTATGTGGGCTGAAAAAGTTACTATCTCTTGCCGTACCGGCACAACAACCATGAGGTAGTCTTCTAAAGAAAGCCCATAGTAAAAATAAAAGAATCCGAGACTGATAAAAGTTTGCTGCATCTTGCCGGCTCACAACCGATGTTGCAGCCTTCTAAAAGGTCGAGGTTACAATTGCATAAAAATGTCTAGATAAGTAAGTATGAAATTAATAAATTGACTTCTATTAGTTAAGATTTAAATATCTTTTGCACTTTGACTATTCTATTTTATAACTATGAATATCCTATCCGGGAAACCTCAGAGTTTTTGAAACCTAAGGTCCGTGGAGATTCCTGAAACTAGTCTCTGAGGTGTCAAAAGCCTGTCCACTTAGCCGTAAGGTTGGGATGATGCCAAGACAAAAGTCTCTACAAGGGATGAACTCGGCCTTTAAAATCATATTTTAAAGGTGGAACATACAAGAAGCATAGTATGTTGCAAAAGTTGGTCCATGGTAAATTCACGATAAGCACACTCCACATAAGATTTAATAAATGTCAATGAGTAAAAGATCACAAGTTGCAAATATGAGTAGTAGTTAGCATCCTACTGATATTTAGCTAGTGATTGTTGTTTTAAACTTGTTCAGTTTCTAATGAAACCACTCGACGGCTCTTCTCAGGAGCATTTTCCTGCATAAAAATATCTTTCATCTCATTAATAATTTTTAGGGCTTCATTAAAAGTATATCTATGAAAGATATCTGGCTATTAATCGAATGACCCTCTTTGGGAAATACAACAATGACAATCGCAAGTAAATCCTTTTAGATGCCAGTCGGTTTGTCATTTAATTATACTTGTCAACCTAACATAACTTAATGTGGACTGACATAAAGTCTACATGCTAATCTTTTATTTAGCTTTTGTGATTGCCATACTAACATGAATAATATGGTCATTGTCGAAGCTTGGTGATTTGATATGTGTGAAAAAAACATATTCATTTTATATCAAAATAAACCTTAAAAAGACGAAATTGTGCTTTAAATGCTTTTGGATACTGCTCTTGTTTTGTCTTTGTAATTTATGTAGGTGAGATATTGCAAAAAAATCACAAGAAAGGAAAACGGTCAAACCGGACAAACACGGACTCACTTGTAACCATGTGTATGGGAACGGAGAGAGCACGAAATAGAGCCGGTTAGAAAGCTTTTCTAAGTACAAGACTGGTCTAAACTCACATCAACCTATTGGTCAAACAAAGTCATATCACAAACGACAAAAACCAAAACTATTTCCAAAAAACAATCCTTAAGCTTTCCAGTATGATGCAAAATTTACCCTTAAATTAAACGGGCCTCATTTCTATATCCGGCAAAACCTTATAACCAAAACCATATTCCTTGGCCCAAAACTAAAACCCATAGCCCAAGTCAACCCTCACCCTCCCTCAGTCAAAACAAATACAAACGCACCCTTAAGTAAAAATGGCGCGAATAGTGGTTAAACCACTATTCATCATCTTCACCGTTTTACCAAGGGGTCAAATCAAAGGGGAAACTCTAATTAAGGGACAAAAAGGACAATTTAAGTACATAGGACTGACATGGCAGAGTAAAACGTCACACAAGTAGCTCATTGGCCAATACCCAAGAGGAATGCCACGGTGGACATAAAAGAAACACAAGGAAATGATTGGATTTGTACTATTTCACTCACAAAACAAGCACACAAGTGTCACATCACGGATTGCCACATTGGCAATCCGTATGCTCACACTTGTGATCCAACGGTGAAAATAGAGCATCCAATGATTGGATTTGATCAAAGGGCCAAGAAAGCTGGGAGCGTGTAACAAAATTGCATCTGGAAGCTTCATCAACTGGCTATATAAATCCCTTTATACTCACACACTCAAGGAGAGTTTTTTTTTAGCTTTTAGATTTTTTAGATAAAATTGTAACTTTAGCTTTATCAATTTGTAGCTTATTTTCCCTTTTCAAATTAATGTAATCAGTTTAAATATTATGTAATCCGTTTTCTAGTTTAATAAAATCAAGTTCTCTTTAATAAATTTTGTCATAAGCTCTTAAAAAGCTCAAGTGTTTGTGTATTGTTTGATAAGCTCATCAAAAGCTCTCACAAGTCTCTAAGCATGAGATTGAGCTTAATTGTTCCTTTAATCTACTTAAACCTTAAAATAAGCTTAAATACCCTTGCTGTTTGAATTATGGACTTAAGGAAGGGAAGCTTAAAATGGAAGAGCTTCCAAGGACTTATACTGGCTTATCATTGATAAGCCAGAGCTTATAGAGAAGCTCCACGAGCTTATTCAACCTTTGTTAAGCTAAGGTTTCTTGTAAGTTTTCCTTTTCTTTATTGTCTTTACTATCTAGCTTATGTTTTAGATCAGCTTAATTTGTGCTTATTGATGTGCTTATTTGTTGTTCTTATAGCTTAATCTAGCTTAATATTAGATATAAACTATCTGTTTTAGCTTTTATAAGTTAGATCATAGTTATTCATAGTTTATTAAATTTAGTCATTAAGACTTGAAAATCATAAAAATTAAGTAGCATACTAGTTTAATCTTAGCTTAGATCTGATATTGTTGTTAATTGGTTAATGTTAGATGATAATGAAGTTGTTTTTAGCCTGCAATTGATTGTTGAATCATTAGATTAGGAATTTGTGGACTTAATTTTTGATCAAGCTAGCTTTAAGGGGTGTTTGGATCTGTCAAGTTTGACCTCTCATAGTCAACTAGACTTGTTCATACAACTTGAGTCAGTTTTGATTTAGCATAAAAATAGCTTAGGTATAGATTTCAAAGATTAGATTTTAGATTTTAAAAAGTTAAGGCTTATTTTGTTTGATCCTGCACCAGGGAAGTTTTCTTTCTTTTAGCTTCTAGGGATTTTTGAACCAAGCTCTCTTGAGTTTGGTTTTTGCCTGTTAAGTGTTCATACACACTCAATTAGAGTATGTATTGCAGGTTTGACCCACTTGATCACCTGCAAATTGGTTTTACTAATTTTACTTATTGCATCTGATAAGGGCTAATTGCAGTTCCTACTGCATTTTATTTTTGATCAAAATTTAGTTAGCTTAAGTAAGATTTAATGGTTAAAATTAAGTAGGATTTTAGTTTACACATTAGTAATCTAGGATTAAAGCTTATTTTAAAATTTATAGTTTATTTGAGAGGGTATATTAGCTTTAAAATTTCACAAAAATTTCTAAAAAGCCAAAAATAGTAGTAAGATATTCTTAGTTTCTAATTTTCAAATTTTAGCTTATAGAGTTAGTTTTTATGGATTAGACTTATAGCTTACATATGGTTTGTTAAGTTTTCAAAAGCTCACTTTCTGTCTCAGCTTATTCAAGGTAATAGCTTAATTAGTTTCTAAGTTTTAAGAGCTTGCTTCTGAGTTTGCTAATTTGATCAATAGAATTAGTTAGCACCAAGTGTTATTGGTTCAATCAGCTTGTCATATTTAGGTTCTGCATATCATAAGCTTTCTAGAATAGTTTTTGTCTTTAAAAATGAGCTTAATTTGAGTTGTGTGCAAGGATTTAAGTGAAAATTAGCTTTTTGGCCCTCAAAAGCCAACTTACTGAAACAGTTAGCTTCTCAAGCTGTTGGAGAGCTTAATATTGACTTTTAGCTTATAGATGTTTTGTTAAAGTTGTTCAAAATAGCTTAATCTACAACTTTGTTCTTTTGAGTTTTCAAAAAAAAAAGGATGTATTCCAGACTTGAACCCGTGACCTCTAACACACAACACCAACGCCTTAACCAGTTTGTTTCAATAGCTCATCCAACCACATCTCCCTTCATTTAATTCTTATACACATTTAGCCCATTTTAGCTTATAAGCTGTTATAGCTTATTTCGCAGCTTATTTGATAAGCTGTGTTTATAAGCTAATTTTTGTAACTTTTCTAGAATTTTTATAGTTCGTTTAGTATTTTTAATCATTTATTTTCATTAAAAACTTTAAAAAATCATAAAAAATAGAAAAATAATCAAGAAAATATAAATCTTTTTTAGAAAATTTTCTTTTATCATTTAGAACGTAGGAAAATTAGTTTGACTCTCGTAGGTTTATTTTTGAGCATTTTAGCTTTTAGGGCTCGGTTTTCGATTCCCGTTATTCGTTTTTGTGATTTCTTTCAAATTTTATCATTAAGTTTTTAAATTTTGCAAATCTCTTTATTTTTACTCATAGAATTAGATTATTAATTCAAATTCTAGGTAAAGGTGCTAATTAGGGTTTATTTTGTCATTTCCGTTTTTCGTCCGCGTGTTTAGTTATTCTACTTGCATTTAATTGTTTTAATTGTTTTTAGTTATAGAAAATCAATCAAAAAGTTGAAAATCATTCATAACATTGTCCAAACTGAATCGAGGGTATCAATTCACATTTTTTTTGGGATACGACCCGGTAATCACTTATCGGTTAAACGTATTATATTATATATTTTTGTGTTTAAATTGCATTTAATCTTTGTCCTCAAGGATTATTTGTAAATTTCTATAAATACTTTGATATATTATATATACGTAAAACTTCTTCAATCATTCATTCCCAATGCATACAATCAATGCTCCCGAGCATTCCCGGGAGCCCGTGTTTCCTTTCATGCAAATCATATATATGTTGGACATCTTCTAATTTAGGTTTTCACAAAAACTCTTCAACATACTATATATGTGCATTTAGTGAAGTTCCATAAACATTCACGTGAACAATGTTTGGCAACTTGCAAATACTCGTCAAATGCATCGAGTGATGTACCATATGCCAATTTGCGTATGACGGATGTGCATTTCAAAATAGGACTAAAACCTAAACGGCCGGTACAATCGGGGCGTTGTTTAAAAAAACGGAAGTAATCGAGGAGAGGGTCAACATCATAATTAGTAATATCGTGCACAATTTTTTTAAAAACTCTAGAACTCATACGATACCTTCGTCGAAAATATTCTTCTGGATATATTGGTGGAGTATTTTCGTCGCCAAAATAATCTCGCCATAACTTTTCTTCGGCAAGTTCGCGTTCACGCGGTATGTATCGCCTACTTAATCTTTCCGAATTGCCAACCGAACTTTAATTCAAATTGTGAAAAAGAGGTTTGAGGTTTGAGGGGGTTTTATAGGATTTTAAAGAAGTGTGTAAAAAAATAGAGGTTTGAAGGGGTTTATATAGGATTTTAAAACGGTAACTTTTTGAAAAAAATGGGTATCAAAGACCAAAAAATGGCTAGTTTGAAGCAATTTAATTTTCTAGCCGTTACCTTTTATTCAAATTTCAAAAAAACAAAAAATAATAAATAAATTTATGCACGAAAACGCCAAACATGAAAACGCGAGACACTGTACAGTGTCTCGCGTTTTCGTGTGGCGTTTTCCGGGATCATTTAGGCTGGCTCTACCGGCGCCACACACGAAAACGCCATATCTGTTGTGGGTGTGGCGTTTTCGTGTGGTGTTTTCGCACCAAAACGCCAAAAAAATGCACCGTACCGTGCCCCCTTAAGGTTGAACTATTTTTTAGTTTGGATAGGGTCAAGGAGAATACTAAGTTGCCTTTAGTTGTGTTATATTTAGAGGGAAAATATTTACAATGGCACCAAAGGGTACATTATAAATAGAAATCAAGTAACACCTAGTTGGAAGCAATATGTTAAGGACATCACTAGTAGGTTTGGAGCACCTTATGATGATCTTATGGCTGAGTTAAGCAGGGTCATAAACTGAGGTACATGATAAGTTCGATTGTATCTTGAGCACACTGTAATTACCACCTAAATATGCTTTAGGTTGCTTTCTGTCAGTTCTCATTGAGGAAATGAGTAACATGGTGAGCATGTTTTAGCCTAGTAAACAGTAACATGGTGAGGATGTGTAATATACAAGAAGCATTTTTGTTAGCAAAACTTCATGAGTGTACCTTGCAAAAACAACAGTCCAAACAATAAACTAATCCACCACTCCTCACTACTCTAAAAAACTTATACATATTCCAACACCAACACTAAACCAAGCTTAACACCAAAACAACCACCATATAATGATAAACCAAAACTCATTATACCAAACTAAATTATACTCAAAGAACCCTTACTGCTGTAGCAGAATTGGCTGATAGGAGATCTAAGGGTCTTTGTTTCTTCTGTGATAAAAAATACAACATATGTAAAGGAAATAAACTTTAATTGTTTCATTTTGAAATGGCGGAAGAGGATTATGAAGAAGAACCAATGACTGAAGAACATGATGCTATAGTAGAATACCCGAGTGAAGTGACCTAGTTTGCACAAATTTTTGTTAATGTTATCTCAGGTGTGTCTGGTTACAAAAACATGATGCTGTAGTAGAATACCCGAGTGAAGTGACCTAATCACCAATTAGTGAGGTAGTCATTTCAAACAATTCAACAATCACTTTTATATTGTTTGGCTACAGTTAGATATTTATACATCGCTATACTTTCTATGATGCTTTCTATCACACAACTAATAGGTCAAAGGTTTTCATGAAATTTATTTTTCAACTTCTTTTTTCAGAGTATCCTTTTAACTTAAGTCATTTACATAATATTATGGGTTCTTGTAGTTTATGCACTTCTAAAATATAAATAATTATTTTTTGAACGCCGTATATATCAAGTCATTTCTCAAATACTTAAAAATCTTTAAGTATGTAGGTAAAATGCAAAGGAATTTTTAATAACCAGTTTGACGAAAAAAGGAGTCATTTATCAAACTTGCTAGTTATACCACCGAGGCTCTTACATAGAAAACATTTATCGGATATACGTCATTTTACTATGTAGAATAAAATCAGTATTTTTGTTTCCAGTTTGTGTTCGGCAAAACATGGGTCCCCAAACATTGTCATAGGTACCAAAAGAACAAGTTCCATATTACTTGTCATAATCATTTAATCAAACCTCAAATCATGTGATAGTCGGGAATTTACCCTACATACCTCCAAGCGTTTCACTGCATCATTGAACCACAGGCACATTGAAAGCAAATTTTTGGTTTCTACTATCGATGACACAAAATGGAATAAAATGCCTCTAATCAAAGGTTAACATTAACGCATGGCGCATTTGCCTTAATAGATTATATATATATACTATAACAGGGTTGAAACGCTGCCGTTTTTGGCAGCCCCGCTACAGTACCCGGCCCAATGGGCTCCTATTTTGGGCCGGCCCATTTGACAATTTTTTTTTTTTTTTTTTTTTTGTGGGCAATGTAAAAAAAACCGCTCAGTATAAAATAGAAAAAAAAACTACAAAAATATTGACTTATTCAGATAAAAAAATACTCGCGACATGAGGCCCAACACATAAGCCCATATAAAAAAACAAACTATTAAACATGAGACCGAAAAAATAAACCCGCACAAATAAAAAATAGAAAAGAATAAAAATAAAATTTTAACGCAAAAATTAACCCGCACTATTAAACATGAGACCGAAAAAATAAACCCGCACAAATAAAAAATAGAAAAGAATAAAAATAAAATTTTAACGCAAAAATTAACCCGCGCTATTAAACGCCCTGCAGTAACGCGCGATTCTCATTTAAAGCCTAAAACCGCACAAAATAAAATAAAAATAATAATGCCTCGCGTAGAATAAAACGACGTAGTTTTGTTCCACACGCTACAGTGCTCGGCCCTTTGGGCTCCCAATTTGGGCCAACCCATTTGGTTTTTTTTTTTTTTTAGGCAATGTAAAAAAAACCGCTCGGCACAAAATAGAAAAAAAAATTACAAAAATATTTACTTATTAAGATAAAAAAAAATACCCGCTACATGAGGGCCAATACATAAGCCCATATATAAAAAATAAACTATTAAACATGAGACCGAAAAAATAAACCCGCAAAAAAAATAGAAAAGAATAAAAATAAAATTTTAACGCAAAAATTAACCCGCACTATTAAACATGAGACCGAAAAAATAAACCCACACAGAATACAATAAAAAAACGCCATGTTCCCATAAAATTATATTAAAAAAAAAACCCGTATAGCCAAAAAAAGAAACCTTTAAACATGAGCCCCACACATAAGCCTATATAAGAAAAAAAAACAAACTATTAAACATGAGGCTGAAAAAATAAAACCACACAAAATAAAAAAAATAAAAAATAATAATGCCTCGCAACTACGCGAAAAAAATTAACGACCCGCAGCAACGCGCGGGTAATCACGCTTGTTACCAACCATTTCTACTTGGATGGTAAAGTTATAGACCTTGATTCTACAAGATGCCCATTATGTGATGATTCAGTTGAGTCGTCTCAACATCTTTATGTGGTCGTCTTTATGACAGTTTGTTATAACCACTTGGTGGTGTGTCGATACTTATCCAAGACTTTAACCCATTCTAATTTTAAAAGTCAGTAAAAAATTTTAAGTAAAAAACATGTCTTCTTTGGGAAATCTAATGCAAGCCATTAGTCAACTTCACCTTAAATGCATACGTTTTTACAAGCCAATATGTAACCCAACCTTAAATGACCTTAAATGTATACGTTTTTTTATAATAATCAACCCATTTAAAAGGTCACTGCAACTTTGTAACTGCTCATTTGGTAAAACATATATAAACTCACACAAAATAACACACCCCACTCTATTTTATATGAAAATTCTCCACATTCAGGATTGTTCCCCACTACGGTTAGTTTCTTCTTCTTACTTTAAGTTTTCATTTTTCTTTTAATATTGCACGTGATGACATTTATGGACAATGACATACAAATGGATTTGTGGTTACCTGAGAAGGAAACGAGGTGTTAGATCTTGCTAACCTATTTTAAATTTTTGGGTTATTCAGTAGATTATTAATGTTATTCTTACGATAAGTGATTAGTGCAGGTATTGATAAATGGTTAGTGATGCTCACGGGGTATATCAAGATGTTGACGGTGGAGGTGGAAAGCATACCAATTTGGTCAGATATTTTTTCTTGGTTTAATGAGTCGGACTCGAAGTGGATTCGAGTCAGATCGAATAATCTTGGTAATGAAGAGATGATACGTGAAAGTGTTGTGTAGTCGTTTGTAGCATATAACACCATAGAAAAATCTTATTATTTATTGCATTATCCTTTCTTTGGTATGATTTGTATAACTTATTTCAATGTCTCTAATTTATCTAGCATATTTTAGCTAGCAGAATATCGCTACAAGATCAAGTGTTTATTCCTTGCAAACTATTAGGAGACGATTTGTATGATATTTTTCATTATCTATAAGTATTTGTCAACTGGTTTTGTATATTTTCCTTTATTATTTTCGAACACCCATGATGTACACAGATTTATATTACTCAACTTATTACTTATATATATTCAATTTCTCCAACCGAATGTAATTGTGGTGGATCACATATAAAAATTCAATAAACTTTGTAACAACCAGTAAACATGTAATAGCATGGAAGGAAACCACTAACATCATATCCCATCATTGGCGGATCTAGAACTTATAAATAGGGTATGCACTAATAAAAATCTCCATTCGGGTTTTTAGTTCGCTTTTTCGGTTCAAGTTTTCAATTTAACGTTTTGATGCATGTACCGAGTAACAAAGCAAAGTAAATTAACTAATAATCAAAATGTTATCTTTCCATAATAGAACTTTACACTTGTTCCTTACGAGTACTCAAATTTTGGAAGCGGTTTACAATGTCATCATCCGCTAACCGCTGTGAATATTTCCTTCTCGATGAAAGTAACTAAGCTATCGTTCAACATTTGATTACCTATACTATTTGTAACTTGTTTTTCACAAAAGTCATGTCCAAAAAAACTCTTTTAACGCTATCTGTAGCTACCAGAAGAATCAACGCCAACTAGATAAGTAAGTAGACAAGATGAAGTGATTGGTGTTTGTTTAATTTCACAAGCTTTATCAAGAGTTCCTCAATATTCTTCGAGCCTTTGAGTCTTTCATATTTCCTCACATCATGAATGTAGGTGTCAAGTTGACAACATGACTCAAACTAGTCGTACAAATTGCTTGTGCTAGTCTCATCAAATCGAGTATTGAGTTTTTGAAGTTGTAAATCAATAATCATATAAAATACTTCAACTCAAAAATGATGATCATTTATCGTTTTTAGCTTACCACGTTAATTTCTTCCAACCACATATATAATAAATTCCAATTTCATTTTTTTCAAGAGATGACTGATAGGAGAGTTTCATATCCAACATTTCGCATCAATTGCAATCGTTCCTTGGTCCACTTTACAAATGACATAGCATTAAAAGAGATGACTGAATTTAGGAGAGTTTCATATCCAACATTTCACATCAGTTGCAATCGTTCCTCATCCACTTTACAAATGACATAGCATTTGGGATATCTTGGTTTTGTTTTTGCAAAGCAACATTACCTCATGTATCGCGGGATATAAAGCAATGACATTCAAAATAATTTTATAATGAGACCCTAACGAGTATTACCCGACCTCCCTAAGTCAGGTTCTTGATTTTTGCCTTTCCCAGTTTTTGCCTATTTTGGCTTCTTCTTTTTTATAAAATTTACCTTTTCCCAAAAAAAAACATATCAACTATCTTACATGAAACTCCAACCACGCTCAACAAATTTGGAAGCGCCTAAAAAAGCCAAACACATTCCATACTTTTTCTAGAAACGGCAACAATTGTTAGTTGAAGTTGATGAGCAAAACAATGAATGTAGTATGCCCATTTAGTTTCTTTTAGTATCAAAGTTTTAAGACCATAATGTTGGAAAAATTTTAGTGAAAAATGTGTTTTCTCTAAATTTGGACATAAATAATTATTAGTAAATATAATTATTAAATGTAAGGCCAGGTCGAGCCAGTATATTTCCAAAATAGAGTTAGTGTGAATGAGATATCGAGTCTCAAAGAAGGTATTTGGAATGGAGGAAAAATGATTAAATGTCAGTTATGAGTTTTGTTTGGAAACTGACAATTATGAGTTAGTGTGAATAGAGTTAGTGAGAAAAATGATTAAATGTCTTTTCGATCAGAAGCACTCGGTTTTTCCGTGATATTTCAGGCTAGTATGTCAGGTCCGGCTGTACAACAGCTTTGAACGTTGTACCCTGGGAAACAGACGACGAATCTGTTTTAAGGGAAGCGTGTCCAACACGTGCCTCGTTCCATGACCTTTTACTGTTTTCTTATTTATCGTTCATAGTGTCTGTCTTCTGCTTCTACCCAATTATGTCTGTTTTATTTTCTGTTGTTTAATTTCTGTTAATTATTATTAATTGTAATCTGATTTTATTTTAATAAAAGTGTACATGTTTCCCTACAATCTTAAAACAGATTCTGTTTAACAGAATTATAAACACTTTCTTAAAATCGGATTAAATATTATTAACAGATTTTATAAACTGTTTTCTGTCGAAACCAAGATTGAGTTTCTTTGGAAATCAGTTTTAATTAAACAGATTTTAACTTACAGAGAATTACAGATCTATAACGATTTTTTAAAGCATTTGTTCATATCAGTTTATTTTGAAACCAAGATTGAGTTTATATTAAACTGATCTATTTTATTCATTGAAACCAAGACTGAGTTTCTTTGAAGCAGATCCGGTACAAGCAGATACCGAGTGATTACAGTTTGTTTAACTGTTTGTGTTGATATTTCAGGATGACTAACACTCAAACTCCTCCTACTGTTGTGAACACAACCGGTGCGCCGGTTACCAACGCAGTGGCTAATCATTCGGAAAGACCAAAAAAATTCAATGGTCGGAATTTTAAGAGGTGGCAACAGAAGATGTTCTTTTATCTCACCACCTTAGGCCTTGCGCGGTTCTTGAAAGAAACTACACCTCAGGTTGAACCTCCTGCCGAAGGTTAATCCTCTAATGCACAGGCTGTGCAAGCTGTGGAAGCATGGAAACATTCAGACTTTCGGAAAGAGCTAGTTGACTAATGTCTTGTATGTTTCGGAGATTCGTAAAGAATCTTGTGTCGGTTGGTTGGATATTACATAATTAGGTTTTCGTTTAGTTTTTGAGTATGATAAGTTTGTTTTGTTAAGAATCAAAATGTATGATGGTAAGGTTATAGCATGTGATGGTATGTTTAAGCTCAATGTAATGGTTGTCAAGAATGAAATCAATAAAATTGCTTACTTGATTGAGTCTTCTAATGTGTGGCATGCTCGTCTTGAACATGTAAATTTTAATTCTATGCGTCGTTTGATTAAATTTAATAGCATACCCAATGCCTTATTGATTCTAAAGATAAATGTGAACTTGTGTTAAAGCACACTTTACAAGAACATCGCCTTCAAATCGGTTAAGCGGAAAATGAAACATTGATATGATATCACTGCACACTATGTGATTTATTGAATAACCATTAACACACGAAGGGTTGGCAATACGTACTTTATCGTTTATTGTTGATTGTACAAAGTATTGTATATTTACTTGTTGAAAGTAAAGATGGATGAAGCTATAGACAGGTTGTTCTATACAAAACTGAAGTTGAGACTCAAACTGGTAAGAAAATCAAGGTCATTGTACGAAGTGATAAGTGGAGCGTGAGTACGTAGGCTCTTCGCCAGAGCTTTGTGTTGAAACAATAGGAATAAGATACGAGTTCATGCTCAGTATTTCTCATGCAAAACGGTATTGCCGAAAAGGAAGTAACCATACCCTTGAAAGAAAGAAATGGTTAAGGCCACGTTGATTAGTTCTGGTATGAGCAGAACATGTGGGGGGAAGCATTTGGAGGTGGGGTACTTATCTTTTAAATAAGATAACTCCTAATAAGGATTAAAGAAGAGACCCTTATGGAATTATGGATGGGACGAAAAACCATAATTCAGTACTTACGATGGTGGGGTTGTTAGCCTAGGTAGATGTGCCAACTCCATGGCCCAAAAAGATTGGGAACTATAATCTGTGGATTGTATATTATTGGATATGCTAAGAAAGCAACGTGCTTATGTTTCATTGCAATGAATCGAAAAATCAGATATACAAAAGAATACGGTAAGGAATCAAGGTATGCTTCTTTCTTTGAACTCATATTTCTTGTTTATCCAACGAAACTGGAAGGCTCGGCAGATTAGCATGATGAAGTTGTCCAAGATAAGAGACAACGAGTATGATATGATCTCCAAGAGAGAGGACAAGATACAACGCGAGAGAAAGATGAGAATGAAGAAGTTGAACCAAAGAAGAAGCATAAGGGCAAGAAACAAGAAATGTTTGGACGATTTTGTTTCTTTTATGGTAGAAAATGAACTTGTAACAGTCTTACCGAGAAGCGGTACTTCCTCGGAAGGGCACAACTGGAGAAAAGCCATTAAAAGTGAAATAGATTCTATTTTAAATAATCATACGTGGGAGCTCGTAGATTTACCTCCTGGTTATAAACCACTAGGCTATAAATGGATTTCAAGGCGAGAGAAAGCTTGATGTGCACCATTGACAATATAAAGAAAAGGTTGGTAATCAAGGTATAGAAACATGAAGGTCTAGACTACTTTGATACTTATTTCTACCGTTCGCGCCGATAACCTCTCGATTAGAATGATACTTTGCCGCATTAAGAAATTTTGGAAATTTACCATATGGATGTGGACAAACGGGCTTTTATAAACGGAGATTTAGAAGAAGCAATATAGATTGGACCAACCGAGGGTTTCATAGCTCCTGGACAATAGGGCAAGGTTTGTAGACTTATTAAGTCATTGTGTGGCTTAAAGCAAGCTCCCAAATAGTGGCATCAAAAGTTTGATAACACCATGTTGGAGAGTGGATTTAAAATTAATGAATGCGACAAGTGTGTGTATGTGAAGGACACAAGTAGTGGATATGAATTTTGTTTTGATGTCGATGATATGGTTATCTGTTGGCAGTAAGAAATGACAAGATGATAGATTCTACTACAAAAACTTGTTTCAGTCAAAGTTTAACATGAAGGATATGGGTTGGTGATGTGATCACTTGATGTAAAGATCTCATACGAACTTCAGAATGGACATGTGTTGAGTAAGACATTACGTGGAACAAAGTCTTAATACTCTTAATGCGGGGGATTCATGGCCAAGCTAAACTCCACTTGACACCAGTATGCATCATATCTAAAATAGAGGCTTAGGTGTTGCCAATTTAGAGTATTCAAGGATTATTTGGGGGGCCATTTTTTTGTTTAATGTATTTGATGAAGGTTTTTTTTTAATAAAAAACAAATAAAACCCCCGACCTGGACTTTAGCATATGAGATAGTAGGATAAGTAGGTATACTAGTAATTCAAGTTATGCACATTGGAAAGCTATAACGAGGGTACTTCATATTTGAGATACAGTCGCGATTATGGACTGCATTATGACAGACATCATGCGGTTATCGAAGGATACAATGATGCAAATTGGATATCTGGCTAAAAGGATTCTTAGTTCGACTAGTGCGATATGTGTTTTCATTAGGTCGGGGTCCGCTATATCTTGGAAGTCTTCTAAGCAAACAGTTATAGCTAAATCCAACGATGGGAATCAGAATTTTTCGCGTAGTATAAATGCGGAGAAGAGGCGGAATGGACTATCGTCAATTCGTAGATGAAACATACCAGGTGACTAACCAGGTAAACTCGGCATTAGTTAATTGTGACAGTAAATTGGCATGGGAAGAGCTCAAAGCAACAATGTATAATGGAAAGTCTAGACATATCCGTCGTCGAAATAACTACGATAAGACAATAAACTACTCTCAAAAGGAGTTATTCTCTATTTTACTATGATGGCGTAAAAATGAATAAATCGCGGATCCGTTTACAAAAGGCTTAAGCAGTGTGTTAAGTTAGTAGTCGTGCAAAGGAATGAGACTAAAGCCCTTGAAGGAATGAGTTTCTATGAAGGAAAACCTAACCTAGTTGACTGGAGATCCCAAGATCTAGGTTAGGTTTTCCTTCATAGAAACTCATTCCTTCAAGGGCTTTAGTCTCATTCCTTTGCACGACTTACTAACTAACTCTCTGCTTAAGCCTTTTGTAAACGGATCCGCGATGTTATCATTGACGCCCTAGTCAATTGAGAATAAACCTCCTGTTGAGTGTAGTTGTTCTGTATCGAGTTATGTCGACAACGGATATGTAAGACTTTCCATTATACATTGTGCTTTGAGCTCTTCCCATGGCCGATTTATGTCACTATGTGTACTATGGCGTTTACAGTTTAGGCCACCTTGGTATGTCCTCTACGAATTGACGTAGCCATTCCGCCTGTTATTATTTGTTTCAAATGTTTATAACTGTAAATTAATAGGTCATTAATTGACAATTTAATTGGCGGTTATTATTTGACTCAAATGTTTATAATTGTAAATTAATGGGTCATTAATTGACAATTTAATTGGCGGTTATTATTGTCTAAATGTTTATAACAGAAGATTAATAGAATCATTTTAAGGCATTAATTGACATTGATTGCACATATACAACCTATTGATATGTAATGTGTATAATTAGATGGAATTCAACCATTCCAATACATACAACAAGAAAAAACACACAAGAGAGTAAAAGCTCCATTAACAAGTTTTTCCAAGCAGTCTTATTTCGATCAGCAGAAACACTCGTTTTTCCGTGAGAAGTTTAGGCAAGTATGTAGGTAGCTTGTACAAAGTTTTGAACGTTGTACCCTAGGAAACAAACGGTGAATCTGTTTTAAGGGAAGCGTGTCAAATAACTTTGCTCGTTCCAATGACCGTTTACTGTTTTCTTATTTTAAATTTTTTCTTGTTATGTTTTTATTGTTAATAGTGTCTGTTTCTTTTTTGCTTCATACCAAATTATGTCTGTTTTATTTTTTTTGTTGTTTATTTTTCTACAAGGTCACACGTAATTAGGTGCTTTACTACCACTTACACCCTCACACGTGTCGTACTACGTGGAACTCATTGATTTGTCTATGACCCATAATGAATACTACTACTTGATGTTTACATTTGCAAAATTGCAAGCGTGAAACGTGTACGGTTCTTCTATCGCTCAACAATATATAAAACTCAATTTGAACCCACACGAATGAGTTGAGTTGACAAGTTTTTTAAAAAAATACTTATAGTAGTTTAAAAATGGGTTAGTTTATATATTTAATTAAAATCTTTTAATGTCGTATTTGTTCAATTAAAACTCATAATCTCATATGTGGGCAAATGACACAAAAATATATCGAACTTAAAAGTTATTTCCAATTAAGATATTGTACTTTTTTTTCTTATATAAAAAAGCGCTCAACTTATTTTTTTAAGAGTCAATTTGAGTATTTTCGTTAAATATTTAACGATCATCTGTTATGTTTCATATTTCAAGTCTACCGGCCGCCACATTTACCACCAATCATCGTCATCACCACCAAGTCTCCCCACCACCATCAATACAAAGCACCGTCACTATCACTAGCCCCACCCACCATCGCCATTAGAACAATAAGAGTCAATAAATTATCAATAAATATACATTTACAAATCATTATATCATGGCACGAAACTTCAATTTAGTACATTTTGCTTATATAGCTACACTAGTGAGGTCTTTTTTGCCGTGCTTAGCACGGCCCAGGCTTGTAACATACATGTAAATCTTTTGGTCTCATTTATAATTTAAAATGCAAGTTGAAGCATTCGTTACGTAGTTTGTAAAATATAAAACTCATTGTAAAAATGAAAAAATTTTAATTAGATATCATAACATTTAAGTGTCTCTACTTTTACCATCCTTTGCAAATCATTCTCTTTCACGTCAAGTTTTATACAAAACTTTCAATTGACGCTACTATGCCAACTCTCTTTTCATCCATGTACACCTACTCTGATTACCATTTACATTCAATAAGGATACAACATGCATGCATTATTTTTTTTATCTTTTGCAACTTCTAATTCTTTTTCACACATTGCAGCATGAGTTTTTTCAGTCTCATATGTTTGTTGGTTCCCACTTAATAGTTAATACAATATCTTTACATCTAAAAACAAAGTCGCTACATATTTTTTTAATAAAATATAATATAAGTTTATTAAAATAGATAGCCTCGCATTTCTTTTTATTAAAACTAAACTAAACTTTATATTTGCCAAGAAAATAAGTGATACACGTATGGCCTCTCATAGTCATGGCATGGCCTCTCACTTGAAACATTCTTTCATTTTTTACTTCCTGCAACACAATATGTCTTCCAGAGTCTCCCATTCCTCCACCCAACATTTCCTACTTTCCTGTCCCATCCATTGAAATAACTTGTAACATACAACTAACCCTCATCTCATATTTATTTTTTAATCTATGAAAATGCTTAATAAAAGTATATTACCGTCGACTAAAAATTCACGTTACAAACTACAACCAACACTTTGACTACTATATCAATTGATTGGACATAAAAAAAGAGGCTGGAGGTCCATACTATAAATGAAGTTTATCTAAATGGAGTAATATTTTGATATTTTCTAGTGACTTGAGTTCAATTTGCAATTTATATATACATATATATTAACAAATATATATATAATGAATAACAAATATAATATGCTTACAACTTTAGACAATAACACAAACATACAATAGCTTCCATTATCATCATATACTAATATTTCATAATAAACTAAACATGTAATTAATTAAAATATTTAAATATAAACATCTTTTTTCAACAAAATCATGCGCATTAGTGTCCTATGATAGCTTCTTCCTTGCATTGCTTATTGACCCGTCGTTAACATTACTTATACCAGCATCAAGCTCCTCTTTAGCTCAACCACTCAACCGATTTAATCTCACCTGCTAGCCGTTTGAGCTACAAATTCAAAAACAAAATAACTAAAGCAAATGTAATTAGTTACATCTTCTAGTTGTAGTTGTGGAAGTAAATATAAAAAATAACTTGCAATGTAAGTGTGTGAGGGTGAGGAAAGCACTAACCGTGGGATGTATTGAAGGAAGGAGAAAGGATGAGTTAGTATTTGACCAGGAGAGTCAACATTCAACGTCTGCTACTACAATGTAACAAATATAGTCTTTTTTTTCTAATAAGATTATCTTACATATCTTCATGTTTCTGAACACAAGCCATAGACGATTATCATCTTCTTATTTGAAATATTTTTAACCACTCTTCAGATTACATTATAAAGATCTTATATTTTTCTTATTTGATTATGTATCTATCTTTTTAGTTTGTTTCACCATATTCTTCTTATAATATGTAATAAACATCAAGAACTTGCTAATTCAATGACTGTCCCTAAGCGTTTATCAAATCACGACCCATCTTCCATTCAACTGTTAACTACACATGACACGACCATCGTTAAGCCGCATCTACCCCTACGATGTCATCATTAAAAAACATAATCAGCCTTCATAAAAAAAACAAACCAGACAAAGATATATGAAGAAGAGATATAGATATGTCCATATATAAACATCATTCGAAGGAACAAATAAGAGCCGCAAGAATCAGCCGGTCAACTGTTGACCACGGTCGCCGGTGGTCGAAGGCGATAAGGGATCTCCAACAACTTTTCTGGCTACAAACACCACCATTGTAAATAACACAGTCAGCATATACACAAATCTACAAACACACGGTCGACACACACATATAGATCTTTTGCAGATCCATTTGTGTATGAAAATCAACGAATGTAACTCAGATTGCATTTGTACTTACATATTTGAAGCCACAAGTGATCTATTTGAGTGATTTTAGCACAAATCTACCAAAGAAAAAGAAACACTTTATTAGCATGTGTGTGAGAAAGGAGGTAAAAAACTATGAGGCTTGAATGAAATGACAGGAAGGGTGGAGAGGCTATAGGTAAAAATGAAATAGTGTGTCATACGTGTTCTCTAATTTTTGGGGTTTCTTCTATAGTGTTGGTAGATTAACAATTAAGAAGAGAATGGTGTGTAGGGATGGGTGAACCTGCTCGGGCAGTCAAAGAAGAAAAATGAGTTGTGTAATAGTAGGCTACTGTTCTTGTCCACGTGGCTTCATTTGGAAGCCTCACAGTAATTTTGGAGGTTTCTTTTATGAGGAATGCTACATCCACATAAGTTTTACAAAAGAAAATTCACAAAATGATGTGTAAGTTGATTTGTGGATGCATATATATGAAAAGAATAAAAAGGATGAGAGATACTATCAATAGTTTTCATGACACATCATTGTGTGGATTTGTCTTTGTAAATCTTATGTGGATGTAGCAATTCTCTTTGAGTTTGAGGAATACTACATCCACATAAGTTTTACAAAAGAAAATTCACAAAATGAT